>JAOUZG010043444.1:3034318-3063425 GCA_026289955.1 Argiope argentata | reverse complement strand
ATAAATTACAAATTACAACATCATAATGCATCATAAATTACAAATTCCGATTATAACTGTTTCGAAAGTGATATGCTGTTATCATAATATTGCTATACTTATCATTAAGTATTTATTAAATGTACCTCAATAATTAATAATTTTTATCGATTAATAAACTATTCAATTAAACTTTAAAATAATGTGAATTTAATTAATTTTTTACATTTATTATTAATAGGCGCTGGTGGCGTGCAAGCTGTACAAGGCCATGGCTCAGGAAGCTGCCCAGGACGACATGGAAGCAGACGTGTGCGAGGAAATGAGGAACAATGCTAGGTGAATTCATGTCACAAAAATATTTTCACTCATAATTATCATCGGTTGGTACGTTTATGTAGTGGGTATGTATGGTGTGAAGACACACAATCAGCAGGCCAAGTAGAAAACAAATTCAATTCAATTCATCACAATTCGCCTTTCAGCTTGGGACTGTCGTACTTTTGAACTCCAGGGAGGTGGGCCAAGAGCCTTCTAGACCAATCAGGACACATCTCGATTTCTAATGAACGGATAGGGAAATTTCTCGAAATTTCTAGTAATTTCCTTTAGTCGCCAAATTCGTTGCCAAGTTGCCAAATGGTCGCCAATATCAAAGATTACTCGCTCAGCACGCAATAGGGTTGATAGTAAGACAGTCTTTCTTACGATAACAATATTTGTGCTGTGAAACAAAATTACAGGTTTGTAACAATATTGACACAGACAGCGACAAATGATTTCAAGTCAATTAGATTTTAAATAAAAGGTATTTCAATGGTCAACAGGAGTGATTCTTAAAAAACTTTATCGCATATTTTGATAAATGAATTACTTTTCGCCTCTAGTAAAAAAATTCTGGACTTAAAGCAACACGAGTGATAATATTTATATTTTCAGAATTTCGCACGTGAACTTGTGCATTCCGGGTGGGTATTTTTTTTAATCATCGCATTAAATCGAAATTTGACAAAAAACTTCTTTTTTAAATACCAGATCACATGTCAAATTTTTTAATACTAGTCAATGGCTTTTACATGCCAGATCACATGCCAAATTTCTTTTAGCTACTCAATGGCTTTTTATACACCAGATCACATCCAAATCAATGGTATTTTAGATACCAGATCACATTTAAGTAAATGGTATTTTAAATACCAGATCACAACTAAGTAAATGGTATTTTAGATATAAGATCACATCTAAATCAATGGAATTTTAGATACCAGATCATATCCAAATCAATGGTATATAATATATTAGCTAGATTTCTTATATCTAAGTCAGCGGATTCTTAAATTTCCGCGTTTACGTTAACGTACAGTGAAATTATCAAAATTTGATACGTATCTGCAATTCAGATATCAAAGCTGTATTTAAATTATGCCTATATAAATCTTTGTCATTTGTAGTTGTTTGTTGATCTCGGGCATTAAAAAAACTATTTCCTAGATTAGATCTCTTTTAAAATTTTAAAGAAATATAAAAATGTTTAAAATATATATCCCTTACCGAGTCTCATCAAAAAAAGTTTGTGCTTGTTATTTCACAGTCAGATAAGCATCCAAACATTTTGAGTGTTGTTTGTGTGCGTGTTCAAGTTTTTTGTTTAGAATTCAAAAAATACATCAGTATTTCTTAACTGCATCGTTACGAAATCTCTTACAGGTTATTAAATATGAAATATTCAGCTTTAATTCTTGGTTTAATTCTTCTTTTTTTTCTCATTCCATCGCAGGGAGTTTGAAAACTTGGCGCTGGACCTTCTGGACTACTGCTATCGCTCCGACGTGCACATCACGCTGCAGCTGCTGACCTACGAGCTGCAGAACTGGAGCAAACACACCTGCCTGGGGATAGCCGTGGCCGCCAAGCACAGCGCCTTCCTCGCCCACACGGCGTCTCAGATGCTGGTGGCTGATCTCTGGATGGGAGGCCTCCGGACTCGGAAGCACACCAACCTGAAGGTACTTGGAATGCGCATGCGCGCATGAGTGTGTGTGCCGTTAGAAATTTTTAAAAAGATTATCTTAACTTCAAGTAATAATTGTTTACATAAAATAGCATTTTGAACTCAGATAAAATTTCTCTGCAAATTCACTAATATTATTTAGACATAAATACATCATGAAGACATAATTAAATACGTAGTCATTCACACAATTGAAATTAAAAGCAAACTTGGGTACGAAAGCATTCAAAAAATTGATATTTTAAAAGAAAACATGGATACAAAAGCATTCACACAATTGATATTTTAAAAGCAAATTTGAATATGAAGGCATTCACACAGTGGAAATTTCAAAAGCAAACTTGGCTACGAAGGCATTAACACAATTGCACTTAAAAACAAACTTGGATAAGAAGGCATTCAAACAATTTCTCTTAAAAACAAACGTATAAAAGTATTCACGTAATTGCAATTAAAAACCAATATGGTTACGAAAGCATTAACAAAAATGCAATTAAAAACAAACTTGTATACGAAAATATTCCCACAAATGCAACTAAAAATAAATTTGGATACGAAAGCCTTCATACAATTGCACTGAAAAATAAACTTGGATACGAAGGCATTCAAACAATTTCAATTAGAAACAAACTTGTTTAGGAAAGTATTCACATAATGGCAATTAAAAATCAATATGGATACGAAAGCATTTCCACAAATGCAATTTAAAACAAACTTAGATACGAAAAAATTTACAGAATTGTAACTAAATATACCTCGCTCCTACTTCTTTGTCTTAATGGATAGTTATCATCAGAAACAAGTGTATTTTTATTTGTAGTGCAATAAGACCAATATCTAAATCAAAAATATATTTCATAGACTAAAACATTTTAGTATACCTTCATGTTCCGATGTAAATTCTTTTCAAAACTGATTTGGAAATTTCCAATGAATCCAATTATCCCTATCAATATGTGAGAGTATTTGTATTGGTCTTGACAAAAATTCTTATTTAAAATGCAGTTACAACAGCTTTTATCTCTTTGTCCTAATGGTTAATTATCAGCTGAAACAAATATATTTATATTTGTGGCATAATAAGACCAATTCTAAATCAAAAATATATCTCATAGTCGCAAACGTTTCAGAATACATTCATATTCCATTGTAATTTCTTTATAAAAGAAAAGGTTTGGAAACTGTCGATGAATCCAATTGTCAAAACCAATACTTGAGATAATTTGCCTTGGTCCTTACAAAAAGTCTTATGCCAGCATCCTAGCATAGGGGGTCTTCCATGATTTGGGTGTCCCGTATTCGAGTCCCGGTTCGAGCATGGTTGTTATTCTATGTTTTATCTGTAAGGTGTGTGATTGTGCCCCCCTGTAAAAAGAGGCTGTACAAGCGAATGTGATGAGTGAGTAGCAGAAATCGTACTCTTGGCCCTAGTTGGCGCTACTTCAAAACAAGAGACGCTGTTAGGCTTAAATCGTTGACTACCTCAGCGAGCTTGTCCATGGCAAGGGCCCTAAGAGACAACAGCAACAACAAAAGTCTTGTTTAAAAGGCAATTACAACAGCTCCTGTCTCTTTTAACTAATGGATAATTATCATCAGAAACAAATGCATTTTCATTTGTATTGCAATAATACCAATATTTAAATCAAAAATATATTTCATAAACACAAACGTTTCAGCATACCTTCATGCTCCAATGCGAATTCTTTTCGAAAAGAATTAGGAAACAGCCCATGAATCCAATTGACTCTATCAATAAATGAGAGAATTTTCATTGGTCCTTACAAAAACATTTTATTTAAAATGCAATTACAACAGCTTTTATCTCTTTGTCCTAAGGGATAATTATCATCAGAAACAAATGCATTTTTATTTCTAGTACCAAAAGATCAATGCTAAATGAAATAAATATTTCTTAGACCCAAACGCTTCAGCCTCAATGTTCCAATGTAAATTATTTTCGAAAAGGATTTGGAAATTACCGACGAATCCAATTGTTCCTACCAATATGTGAGAGAATTTGCCTTGGTCCTTACAAAAAATCTTATGTCGACATCCTAGCATAGGGGAGTTTCCATGATGTGAGCGTCCCGTGTTCGAGTCCCTGTTCGAACCTGGTTGTTCTTCTGTGTTCTATTTGTAAAGTGTATGAAAGTGCCTCCTTCTAAGAAGAGGTTGTGCAAGCAAATGTGATGACTGAGTAGCAAAAGTCTCTTGGACCTAGTTGGCACTTCTATAAAACAAGAGAATCAAATAAGGCTTAAATCCCTAGCCACCTCAGTGAGCTTGTCCATGGCAAGTGTCCTGAGAAACAACAACAACAAACGTTCTATTTAAAAATGCAGTTACAACAGCTTTTATCTCTTTGTTCCTATGGATAATTATCATCAGAAACAAATACATTTTTATTTATAGTACAATAATACAAATACTAAATCAAAAGTATATTTCGTAGACGCAAATGTTTCAGCATACCTTAATATTCCAATGTAAATTCTTTTCAAAAAGAATTTGGAAATTTCCAATGAATCCAATTTTCCCTATCAATGGGTGAGAGTATTCATATTGGTTCTTACAAGAAAATCTTATTCAAAATGCAGTTATAATAGCTTACTATACATCGACATTTTTCAGAGTTTATCATGGCTTTTACTATGATGTTAATTCATCCAATAACATCATTCTTACCTTCAATATTTTAGCACCCCTTATGTGTTCTTTTCAGGTGATACTGGGTCTGCTGTTCCCCGTCACCATCCTCTACCTGGAGTTCCGCAGCAGGGAGGAGTTGCAACTGATGCCCCAGACAGAAGAGGAGCACAATCTCGAATTGGCAGAAATGGACGAGGAAGTCGAGGGCACTGGCGAAAAAGAAAAGATGGTCAGGCTCACCCCCAGACCTATCAGGGAGCAGAGGGAGGTAAAAGCCTCAAAATTATCAAAAACTCAATTTATAATACGAGGGCAAATCAAAAAGTCTTTGCGCCTATTTTCTATTCGCCAAAAACAGGTACATATAGATATTTACAAATATACGTAATGTACTACGTACCTTACATTATTTCTCCACATAATCACCACACCGGTTCAGACATTTGTCCCATCTCAGTACTAAATTAGAGTTCCCCCTGTGGAGGAATTCTTCCAGCTGACTATGAAACCACTGTCGTACCACGTTTTTGACTTCTTCGTCACATATGAATCTCTGTACTGCCAGAAACTTCTTCAGAGGAGCAAAAACGTGAAAATCACTAGGTGCAAGGTCTGGACTGTAAGATGGATGTTCCAGATTCTCCCAATGAACGCTCATACCCATGCAAGTCTTCACGACCTATTTGAAACTCACGACACCACCACTGAACACTTATCAAAGAGAGACACTTTTCCCTGCATGTAGGGTGCATTTCTCTGTGAATTGCTATGGGCGTTTGTCCCTTGCTACATAGAAAACGAATAACACTTCGCTTCTCATAAGCTGTGGACGTCTTAAGAACGACTGCCATCTTAAATGACTGATAGTATTTCTACTCATTGGAACAAAAGGCAGATACGGCTGGTACGGTTCAAGGAACGTTCACTGCTGGGAATGTATGTGTTCGCTTTGTATTCGCAGCCCCATTTTGGCTTTAAAAAATAGGCGCAAAGACTTTTTGATTTGCCCTCGTATTTAAGGTACATTTCAGTTACCTAAAGCAGCCCCAAATGAAGTGTTCACGGAGAAAAAATAAAAGATGTTATTAAGTGAATAAATTCCCCAATCTATAAAGAACTATTTGTTCATTAGTTATTAAACCGCTTTAATTTTTTAAAAGCAATAAGTTTTGTATACAACTGAACAGTTATACTGATCGAACTGTTCAGAATTCAAGTATTACGAAAGATATAAAATATCAAATACCACAAAGAATCTTTAAAAGTCAACATATTAAAAACTAGGGAATTCTCATGATTTATAAATTAATAACAAACTTCGCTTATAAATCTGTGAAAGTAAACCGTCTACAGCGGTTTTTTCAGAAAAATTGCACTAGCGTTCCACAAATCAGAAATCCCAAATTCCTATTATATATTTAAAATTAAAGAGCTCTCATGGTCTATAAATTAATAATAAAACTTCGCTTATAAATCTGTTGAAGCAGACTGTCTACAACGGTTTTTGTAGAAAAATTGCAATTGCAATTAAATATTGTTAATCAGTCGATTTTTCGAATTCATTTTGAAGTACTTTCGAATTGAAATAATACAGTATAAAGAAAATTCTAACATTCTAATCAGTATTGCTTACCCCACCTGGTGTAGAAAAATCACCCATTTTGCGTTGCCACAATTAGCTTTGAATCCTCAACTGGCGTTGAAAATTCAATTCTAGCATAATTTTTTGATAAATTATAGTAATTGTAATAGTTAGACTGGGATAGTCTGGTTGGTATGGCGCTGGATTCGAATCCTTCGCATTCGCATTCAAACACCATATATATATGACGGAGAATGGAAAACTGCCAGGAAATTCGATTTCGATTTTGCTGCTTAATATTGTAATTCTGTCTTACTTATATACATATTTATATTAACTGTAATTATTTAATAAAAATTAACTAAAATAAAATTTTTCTTTGTTAACCTAAGTAGGAGATGATTTTAAAAAATGTGTTTTTTTACATTACTTGTTTATAATTACACTAATTACCTTTGCAATTATATAACAGTTATAAAAAAATATCCGGAATGTTTCATTCAAAATGCGTCTGTAATAAATATGATTTTCAAACTTTCTATAAACATCATGAAGAAATGAAGATTTTATTTCAATTTATCGTCTAAATCTTTTTGAAACTTAACTTTTGTAAATTGTAACTTAATCGATTTTGAAAAGGCGAATGTATTAAGATTTGTTTTGTTCAAAGTCATTCTCACAATAAAAATATTTGAGACCTTGTAAGAAGCCTTTAATAACATCTGTTTATTAAAAACAAGAGCTCTTGAGTAAAATGAAGATTTAAATAAGAAAGAATCAATCATAAGTAAATCAGTGCTTTGGAAATCTATATTTTTCGTTTTACCTTTACAAGTCAATCACATTAGAGAATATGGCATTTAGTGATTATTATTCAATAATTTATGGTATTACTAAACAAGTACCTATATGAAAAATGTCGTAAACAACAAAATCTGGAGAAAATAACTCATGGGCTTTGTAAAATCACAAGATTTTTATTTTTCACGCTGTTTACTATTATTTGTCAATTTTCTACAAAACAATCAACTTATTTACGGACTTCTATTCACTTTGTATAACAAAGTACGATTTTTCTTCGTTTATTGTTGAAATTGCCTCTTCACGGTCACCGTTTTGAATCCACAATTAGATAAAAGCGAATTGAGTACAGTATCGAAAGGGATTCTCCACATACACCCAAAACAAAACAAAATAAAAACAAATTGAATAAAATTTTCGATCGTAAATTTCAAGCTATGATATGAGAACATTATAATTTTTAAGACATTATTTGTATGTATAATTTCATTTCGTATTCCACAGTATTATGCGTTGTTGCACAGTTGTTCTGATAATTTTTTTGGAAAATTTTAAAAACTATTTCAGAGCGAAAATAACAACAATAATAAAGGAAGATACATCTTTTAATTCAAAATTTAGCAGCAGCACGATTTTTTAAACTTGATTCATTGATTTTTATTTTATCAATGCTATTAATAATTAAAATTAAATAATAAGAGTAGCTTGCTTAAAAACATATTTTCAATAATATTGTAGCTAAAATTACGGAAAAACCAGTGATTAAAATAATAAAAGCATTTTTTAATGTATAGTTAAATTTTTTTAAAAAAAGTCTTAAAATTAAGAAAAAAATTATTTAAAGTAGAATTGATATTACAGAAAATCTAAATGATTGAATTCCAAAAAGATTTAAATTGATGGTAATGTGTAAGAACAGTTTTTGTAGGATAATATGTTCCGAAGTTAATGATGACGATCCTCATCATTTCGATGTTTCATTAAAATTTCTCAAACTCCGTTTTTTATAGTAAAGGTCTTCTAGTTGAAATGCAACTACACATCATATTTAATATCTCTAAATATCTGAAGACATAAATATGTCCTCGGGTTACACAAAAATATTAAAAGAAATTAATATAAAAAATAAAGATATGTAATAAAATATATTTAAAAAAAGGGGAAACTACGATTGCGAATTTCAATTTATCATGTGAGAACATTATTATTTCTTGAATGATTATTTGTTTTAATTAATTTAAATCATTAACCAGTTTTAATTGATTTGAAATAATTACGAGATTTCTTTCTCTCTCTCTCTCTTTAACGATATTTTTTTAAACTTTCATTTCCATTTTTTCTCGCTAGCAAACAAAGTTTTAGAGCTCGACCAATTTTAATATTATAATTTTTAAAAAACACGAAAATAAAATTGATAAAAAATATGTTTATTAAAAAATCGTTTGCTTTTAACTTTTAATAATATTTTAATAAAAATATAAACAATAGTAATTATAAAATGTCTGAAAAAGAATCGTCTGCTAAATGTCTGTTGATAGATTTAGATTATGATATTTACCGAATAATTCATTGCCTACGCTTTTTTGCGTATACCACAAAACCTCATAACCAAACAACATCATGTTCTCACATGATAATAACAGCAATTTATTTACAGACAAAATAATGAAAATATGATAAAAGAAATGAGAATATTTTTAACGAATAATACAGAATTCCAAACGATTTTTTTAACTCTTCGAAATTTATTAATTTTTTTACTGTGACGTTGCCAGTCAGGGAATTAAAACAACTCTTCAGATGAGAAAATAGTTCAAGCGTGACTATAAATAAGTTATACAGTCTCAACAGTAAGTCCAACCTTTTTCTATGTAGAGTATTTTGTGCTATTTTTTCCCCTGATTCAAGAATCCTTCCAAAAATTGCAGATAACATGGTAGATAATTATCATATTAAAAGTATTATTTGAATTTAAAAATTTGCAGTAGTTTGAAATGAAAAATTACTGCAATACAAATTCAGATTATGAAATATTCAATTGCTGAAAGCTTTTGGCTTTTGCATTTATCGTATGCATTTATTATACATAGGCTATTAATTGTTTATTTGTTCAAATGTTAAATGATCCGTGTAGTGATGCCAATGAAAGTTTTGGGATTTATTGATGCCAAATATCACATTAAATTGTCTATAAATAAGAAAAATGGTCACATATAGTTTGGTTTCTAATAAGCATAGCAATGAGGAAAAAAACTGTAGCTACTGTTTTTGGTTGAAATCATTAAGCAGAAATCGTTTCAACTTCAGTAGCGATCTTAAGGACATTGAAGTTCAAATTACCAGGGAAGAAATACTGTTGATTTTACTGAGATTTTATCAAATCGTTCTTTAGGGAAATAATACCAAGAGCTTCCATTTTTTTCCGAGTTCGATTATCTCTTTTCACCTTGACTATAGGTTAACAAACTAGTTAAGACTTTGAAAAACTTTACTACTAATAATAATGAATGTGTGTGTCGGCGCTTTTCTACATAAACCGTTTGACTCAGAATTACTATTTTGGCAAAGACATATTTTGGAAGATGTAAATGTGCAACTCCATGTAATTTAAAAAAAATTTCAATTAAAAATTTATCAAAATTTTAGCATTTTTCCCGAGATAATTTCTTAAAATATTATTGCATATAAAAACAAATTTTACATCGTTCCAAATTTTTTTTTAAAGAAACGTTTTTTTTAACAATATTAATTTGAGATTGTTCAAACTTTTATCAGTGTTTTGACATTTTTTTTGCTGGATTGCCAATAATAGATTACATCGTTGCTCTTAAAATTTCAACCGTTTTCATTAACTTTTCGAGTATTGGATCATGATTTACTTCCATTGTTGAAAGGAAAATAAATATTTTGTTAATTATCAATGTTATTTAGAAAACTAATAAAAAAGTGAATTTACAATATGTGGAAACTTACAAAATGGTTGAACCAGACATTTGCATTTTTAATAGAGTTATGATATTATAGATCTGGTTTCCAATAGAAAGATTCGTGTTCTCAAAAAACAGAATTCTTCAGATACTGATCGACAACTCAACGTTCCTTCCAAACGTTAACAGTAGAGTGAATCTGAAAAAGTTAACGTTGTGTTTACTCTTTTTGTTGTTGTTGTTGCTGATGATTCCAATGAGATTGAAGACCTGTTTGTTGGCAATAGAACGAGATGGGAAAAAGGTAAATGTATATGGGCTATTATTCCAAGCTTATGTCTGAGATTATATTTTTCCTTTTTTTTAGATAAACATTTCTCATATATTCGTGAGAAGAAAGCGGAATGTTTTATTTATTTATTTATTTGCAACAAAACATATTTAAATGATGAAAAGTTCAAATCCATTAATAGAAAGAAGTTTGTGTAGTATTCGCCATTTTCTTTTTTTTTTAATCATATGCTTCGAATTCCTAAAATTCTTCTGCAAATGCAATCACTACTGAAGCGTCTTCTTATGGTTTCATCTTCACGTATGGGGTTATTACCATACCGGAATTTTTCCAATAAGTAGAGATGAAGCTTATAAAAAAATCAAGTAAAAAATCGTCTGGTGGAAATAATGATTTTTGTTTGTAAATTTAAAATTTCGCTTTGAATCTTTTAATTAAATTTTCATTATTCTCTTATCATTAAAACCTGTTTAGGACAACCTATTATTATTAAAACCTATTTAAAAGGGGTGGAGGGATTCTTAACTCTTAAAAAATTTTGGTAATATTAAATTTAATAATGATATTTTTACTAATTATATTCAGCATTCATTAAATGCGGAGTAAAAGTAATTCTATTCTTTTTGTCTAAACTGTTTACTTCTTTTTAAATAACAAATTTTCTAAAAAGTTAATTTCGTGGCATTATCTTCTATGAAGGAGGTAAAGGCATCAAAAGGAACTTTCCAGAAAATTGATCAAAATTAAATCGTAGAACACTGCGTATGTGGTTTGGAGCTGAAATTTTCAAAATTAAGAGAAAATGCCCTTTATCTTATGAATTCCATGCACATAAACATAAATATTAATTCCAATTTGATTAAAAATTCTCAAGTTTTTGCTAAAATTAATGATCAAATTATTAAGCGGCAATATTGAACGAATTTATAACTGCAAAGTTAAAAATTCATAAAATTCCTACACTTGAAATAATATTTATGAGTTTCAGCAAACCAAATTAAACAACTAAACTCATTATCATAGAAATTTTGAAAGCTTAGATTCTTAAAACATTGAAATATAAACCACTGTGACGTTATTTACATTTTCTCAGAATACAAAGACGAAGAATGGTTTTATTACTTTTTCCTCTAATACGGAATATGTGGTTATTTGATTTTTTTATGCATTAGGAATTATTTTCTGATTATTTATATTTTCACAAAAACTGTTTGTAAATTTTTGAAATAATTCTTGATTTTCACTTAATTAAAATTAACAATGGGGTTATGTTTTTTCGTTCTTTTTTAACTGGTAAGTTCAGAATATTTCTAGAGTTTTAGAATATTTCATTTTACATAAATAATTTTTATTGTTATTATTCTGACGATATTAAATGCGTTTTTTTTCGTATCAATGTTATCTTTCCTATATAATGGAAGTAAATTTTAAAAATAAAATAAAGAAAGTCTGAAACTTTGGAACCAAGACTGGTTACAGATTAGATACTTCAAGATATGTTAAGATAAAGATGGCCAAAGAAGTTATGAAAGCGCCAGCGTTCTGACACAGAGGAAGCACGTCTTCCTCATGATATGGGCGTCCCAGATTCGAGTCCCAGTTAGGACATGGTTGATCTGTGTACTATCTGTGAGATGTGTGGATATGCTCCCCAGTAAAAATGGACTGTGCAAATGAATGTGATGAGTGTGTAGCTAAGTCGTACTCTTGGCCCTTGTTGTCGCTTCTTCAAAAGCAAGAGACGCTCATTCGGCTTAAAATTGCTGACGGCCGTCAGCATGCTTGTCTGTGGCAAGGGCCAGTAGTAACAACAACAATAGTTATGAAAGCAGAAAAATATTGTTACAAGTATCTGTAATATTTTACATGGGACATTTTATATTAAAATCCTGTTTTAAAGCAACACTCGGGCTATTTTAGGACAGATGTCACAATTTTGAGCCGTAGTTAGATGATGAGGAAAATACCTGATCTGGCACGCTCTATTCAATCTTCCACACCACACCATCGGAAGGAAGTTTGGCCTAAACGGTTTTAACGACCACCAGATCCACTTAAACGACGGTTCTTTGGTGGAATGTCTCAAACCTGAACCTTCCGGTTCCAAAACTGAGACTTTACCACCAGGCCGCCAGGGCCCAGAATTTTGCAGAAACTAAGTTTTAGAATTGTTGAGACCGAAAAACTCATTTTTAAATTATGTCTATATATCTTTGAATATGATATCTGAAAAACAGTATAAACTTGAAGCATAAAATTTGATATACAGTCTTTATACAAAATTTTCAAATTTTCCTCCCATTAAAAAATAAATCCATTCAGAGGAAATGTAACTGTTCAAATGTAAATTAATACGATAACTGCAAAATGAATTTGGTTGCAAAGTACACAAATCTAATGTACAGATATTTAAGATATAAATATTATTAAAGTTGCAATCAGATCGTCAAGAGATGGACCGTCTATCTCTCGGTACCAACTGGAGGATGTACGGCTCCGAAGGCCAAATGATTCCCCGAGTGTATGGCGGCTGGCGCTCGTTAAATCTTTTCGTGGTCGCAAAGTCCTCCATGTCGTGAGTAATATCACTGGGGGTACTGGGTCAGGGGTGTCCGTTCTCGTTTCCAGGTCTAAATTACGATCTGAGATGTATGAATGAATTTGCATGAATGTAGACCGCCCCTTAAAAAGGGTTGTGTCGTGTGTGTAGCTAAGTCGTACTCTTGGCGCTACCTGTAAAACAAAGAGACGCATTTCTTAGGCTTAATATCTGCTGATCATATCAGCGGAGGCTCGTCCACGGCAAGTGCCATTAGTCACAACAACAGGATTTTGCGTTCACCAGGCTCTTTTACATTGCTGTTCTTCGGTGAAATTGGGTCTCAAACCCGAAACCCTCCAGTTCTCAAGCCGAGACTTTAATAACAGGCCACCGGGCCTCTCTTCAGAAAGAGGAGAGTGACCGATTATATATTTGATCACTTCAGACTGCGCCAGCACTGGTAATAAAATTTGAAAGGTTTCGTGCGTTGTACAAAGATAATTCACAAATTGCTTAGTTCAGCTTATTATTACTGAAAAAGAAAATGGCTTTTGTGCTAAATAAAAATAGATATCTGATTTCCACACTAAGATTTATTTTATGGAAAATTAAAGAAATGCCCAGAAACTTCTGGAACGTGAAACAAAAGAGAACATAAATTAAGAAATTTAATAAATATTTACATAAATTTCGGGTACTTACATATTAGACTGTCGAGCTTTATCGCCAAATTCGAAGGCATCGCCAATGAGTTGCTAAATCACCAATAATGGCAAAAAACCGCCATTATTTAAAAAATTGTTCAAACCTTAACTGTTGTCCGCCATTTTGTTGGTTTCGTGGACGTAGATGGTTGATCGCCAAATTTGAATCTGTCACCAATAAGTTACTAAAACGTTGGCGACCATTGGCCTCGACGGTCTTATACGTAAGCACCAAACTTCGAATCTTATTACTGCTAGTGGGATTAGAACTTATTATCTCCTGATAACGATTCCAGTGTGATGATACTCGGTTGTGAAGGGTCGACTACTTCGTTTCAAAGCGGCAATATTCAGGTATAAGGAATCATCGAAAATAATGTTTATAATGCATTCAAATAAGTCATTGTTAATCTATTTTAAATATATGAAAGTATATTTCAAATTTTAATAAAGTTTTAAATTTAAAAGTTAAAAAAAACAATGAATACAAACATAAAAACCTTAATGCCTATCAATAAAGCAAGACTTGAAACACCATTATTCCAAGGTATTCTTTTCAGATAGCTTTGAAGATATGAAACGGTAATTAAAAGCTTTTAGTTAAAATAGAAGTAAATACAAGATTTTCCCTTTTAGTTATTTGCATTCTCACTTTTGCAAAAGAATTCTCTAACAAGAATAAGATAATTATTAAAATGGAACGGAAAAAAAGAGTGTTTATATTTCAAATGAAGTTTCATTTGTAACAAATGGAAATTGTAGTTGAAGAAAGATTTTGTTATATCTTTAATTAATACTTATACGTTATACTTATATATATTAAATTTCTTACAGGAATGTCGCCATATTAACAATTGTAAGGAAAATTTCAATAAAGAAAGGTCTTGTTACAAATCTGTAATGTTGCTTCCTGGCACGGTTGGTTCAACCATTGGAAAGACCGTTTTACGATGAGCTCTTTGGAATACGAATCGGGTGCCGAATCAGTAATCCCAGAGGTTGGCGACAAATTTTGCAAACATTTGACGACAAATTTGGCATTTTTGGTGACAAAATAGATAATGTTGAAATATTTTAGAATTTTGGTGCCAAATTTGGCAGTTTTGGTGACAAAATAGAAAATATTGGAATATTCCAGGAATTTTGGCGATAGAGCCAATGGAAACTGATGTATATTTGATTGTTCCAGAACTTTCTCTGTCTGGTTCTGGGAACTATAAAAGGCCGTCAGTCTAAGTTGAAGGCAGTCTTGCACAGAATCATCGAAGGTTTTAGCGTCGCATAAAGTGTCACCGTGGAACAATTGTGTCAACCCAGCGAAGCTCAAGCTTAATGTGGAGCTCAAGCGTTTGTTGAATTGAACTGTGTTCCGAATTCTGACATTTATTGTGGAAGCAGCATCGTGTCGTATGGAGAATATCCAGTCGTGTAATAGCCAGTCGGCAATTGGATACAGCTAAAGCCAGAAGACAGTGAAGAATCGCAGGCGTTTGGAGAATGTAGCTACATAGATTCGCTAATCTTGCTGAATTCTGTCCGGTTGCTTTATACGCTATGATTGTTGTTATCACTACCGATTACTACATGTAGGCAACTGTTTTGTTGTATGCAGCCGTGTGTTGTCTGTGTTCGTCTAGGCTTCGTGTTTGTTGTCTGCGTATTCTTGTCTACGTGTTGATAAAGGTCGTTGTTTGTTACGAAAGCCTGTAGATTATGCTTCTTCGTATCCCTAACAAATCGAAAGAACGCCGAATTCATAACAATTATAATATAGTCACTCATTTACCGTTTTTGTTTGTAATACAGTCTAAATGTTTTTTTTTCGAATAAGCAAAATCAATTAAAAGATGAACAATTAGGGGTTGCAATCTGAAAATTTGAAAAAGAAGGGACCCCACCCCAAATGAATAGTACTTTATCGAATGCAGTTAACACATTTTTAAATAGAACATTGAAGAGGAGAGGGAAGTGAAAAGCATTTTTATTTTAAACTTAGTTTCTGGCAAGCAATAATAAGTATCCCGGTACTTTTTTTGACAGATTGTAAAACACATATTTAAAAGAAATTAAAAATAATTTAGTCAATTAATTATTATAATATCTTATAATTTTTTAATTAATCATTATAATAATCTATACTACTAATATAAATGAATGAAAGTTTGGGTGGATGGATGATGTTTGTCAATCACGCTAGAATGGCATAACGAAATTGGATGGTATTTAGCACAGAGATAGATTATAGTCTAGAATAGGACATAGGCTACTATTTATTCTGGTTAATTGAGTGGTTAATTTTTTATTCTTTAAAAACTAATTTTCTAGCCAATAATCTTTATTTTCCCACCTCTAAATAAGTAATGAACTCTGTTTTTTTTTCTCTTCCCACTCTAATGAGCTTAGGCTTAACTTCTTTTCGACCGATTATTTCAAACAATTCTGTTTATGTTCTTAGGGTTTGATGCATTTAAAACTAAACATTGTTAATTAATTGATCTTTCGGATTCATTCTGAAGTAGTTTTGAATTAAAATAAAGCTAATAGAGTCTTTTTCCAAGCATTCACTTTCAGCAAGAATTTTCCTCATTATAAACTATTATTTTTTAAAATAATGATTGCATTGTTTTTAAAAATGAAGTAATCTTTTAAAAACAATGGAATCTTGGAAAATAAATTGTTATTTTAAGAAAAGAAAAAACTCGAGTTTTAAATAAACTACACTTAATTAAAATGCTTCTGTTAACTAATGAGGCTGAAAAATATAATTAGAAATGCTCTGGATAAGACTCATCACAAATTCTATTCAGTTAAACAAAAAAAGATGTTTAAAAAATCTAGAAATAGGTTCAAGGGAAGTTTAATCGGACGCGAAAATAAGATTAATCCTTTTCAGATGGGTAATAGCTAAGGCTTATCAAAAGAAATAGATGTCAATATCTTCCAAAACTATTACATCACAAAAATAGTTTTTATCACATCAGAACATGATGTTATTTTCGGAATGAGGTACACAAAAATCCGTTGCAGAAAAATTGAAATTTAATTATCTGCACGAGTATCTCAAAAAATCAGCTTTTAATACCACGCTGCCATCGCATTTACAAAAGCTCTGATTAAAAAAATAATTTAATGACTACAGCAAATAAAAGCTGAAAAATGTCATTTTGAGCACGTGATTATGTGAAAGGAAATAAATAGGAAATTTGATATTTTTTAAAATAATCAATGCGAGGCATTTTTTTTTGATCGTTTGCAATACTAAAGTGACTCATTCGATGAAAACATTAAAGTGAATAAAAATTTAATTTAACTTGCACGAGCACGTGGGGCTTGGCCTTTCAAGAAATGATGTTCTGACATGATACAATGAAATAGGCATAGTAAATTTCATTTTAATCTTTTATTATATCATGTTATCATTTTTTAAAAAATAATTTCTTGATTATATCAATTTTATTTCTGTACTAAGATTTCTTTGATAATAACGAATTGTTTTAATGTAATAGACGATTTGTAACTCTAATGTTTTGAAATTCAAACTCATCCAATTTATTTTTAACAAAATGTTTTACTGTAAAAAACAATTTGTAACTTTAACGTTATGAAATTCAAAAGCAAATATTTAAGCATTCAATGACGTGGTTTTACAATTATAAAAATTAAGATTTTTTTTTTAAAAAAATTCTTTCTTTGGACATTAATTACGAAGGATTTTCACTTCCGACTTTACTTCGTAGTTAAAAGTTTAACTACGAAATTTGTAAACGTTATAATTTGCCTTGACTTACACTAAAGTGGCAAAAGCCATGGGATTATTGTTAATATCGTGTCGGTCCACCTTTTGCCCGGCGAAGTGCAACAACTCGACGTGTCATGGAGTCCACAAGTCGTTGGAAGTCCTCTGCAGGAATATTGAGCCATGCTGTCTGTATAGACGTCCATAATTGTAAAAGTGTGGATGGTACAGGAGTTTGGGCACGAACGGACCTTTCGATGATGTCCCATAAATGCTCGATAGGATTCATATCGGGCGATCTAGGTGGCCAGATCATGCGCTGGAATGTTCTTCAAACCAATCGCGAACAGTTCTGGCCCGGTGACATGGCGCATTGTCATCCATAAAAATCCCATCGTTGTGTGGGTACGTGAAGTCCATGAATGGCTGCAAGTGATCTGCAAGCAGCTGAACATAACCATTTCCAGTCAATGATCGGTTCAGTTGTACCGGAGGACCGAGCCCATGCCATGTAAAAACAGCCCACACCGTTAAGCAGCCACCACCAGCTTGAACAGTGCCTTGCTGACAGTTTGGGTCCATGGCTTTGTGGGGTCTGCGCCACACTCGAACTCTACCATCAGCTCGTAACAACTGAAATCGTGACTCATCTGACCACGCCACGGTTTTCTACTGGTCTAGGGACCAGTCGATATGCTCACGAGCCCAGGAGAGTCGCTGCAGGCGATGTCGTGCTGTCAGTAAGGGCACTCGAGTCGGTCTTCTGCTGTCATAGCCCAAGGAAGGCAAATTTCGCCGCACTGACCCATCGGACACGTCCCTCGTACGTCCCACATTGATTCCTGCAGTTATTTGACGAAGTGTGGCGTGTCTATTAACATTGACTATTCTACACAGACGTCGGCGGTCTCGGTCGTTAAGTGCAAGTGGTCGCCCACTGCGCTGTCCATGATGGGATGGGATGCCTGAAATTTCATACTCTCGGCACACTCTTGATACTGTGGATCTCGGAATGTTGAATTCACTAACGATATCCGCAATGGAATGACCCATGCGTCTAGCTCCAACTAACATGCCACGTTCAAAGTCTTTTAATTCTCGTCGTGCCGCCATGAATCACGAAAAACCTGCTCACATGAATAACTTGAACACAAATGAAAGCTCTGGAAAACGAACTGCGCATTTATACTTTTTCGCTGTGATACTACTGCCATCTGTATATTTGCATATTGCTATCCCATGACTTTTGTCACTTCAGTGTTTAACGGAAGTTCCAAATTAATACAAGATTTGAATGTGCAATCATTCATGCAGAAAAGTATTGGAAACCGTAATAAAAAACATTTGACTGCTGATGGCTAAGAGTGAAAAATAGAAAGTCAGAAGATAGAGCAAAATGTTAAATAAAATTTTTAAAAAAACTATTTATTTTTTCTTTAAATCGTTATATTTTTTAATGAATTGTAAAGAACACAGAATAGGCTTATATATATGGAATAACACATAGGGAATATGTCCTCCAAGGGTTTGCTGAAACATACGCAAAATTTTCCACGACCATTTTGCATAAATGTGGCTGAAGCTTGTGGGCTTGTTGGCATAGAACTTTGACTTCAAATAACACTATAAAAAGAAATTTAGTGCTGTTAAATCAACTGAACTGGGGATGGAGGGGGTTCTCAAATTTTCGAGCTGTGGTCGTCAGACTTTAATTATTTTTGAAATATTGCTCAACAATGAAAACACATTGTCCTATCGTGTAATTTTTACTAAACTTAAACTATCAGCTGTTAAATGAGGGTTTTCTTAAACTCTTGTGAACATTTTATTGCACGAATGGTGGTAAGTTCAAATCTTGGGTTATATTTTGGAATACCCTTTACATTTAATTCCGGGTTTTTGGTCTCATCAAATAACAAGATAAAATTTGTTGCTGTTGTAGTTACCAATCACCCTTGCCATAAACAAGTGCGCTGACAACTGTAAGCGATTTTAAGCCGACTGAGCGTTTCTTGTTTTTGAAGTAGCGCCAACTGGGGACAAGAATACGACTTAGCTACTGTCTGTCCATGACGAGATCTCTGGCCGGCAATCGTCTATGTTTACGGCGGGCGTTATAGAAACAAGTTACTATAGAAAGAGTCCGTTTCGCAGCGGTAGAAATTCGTTCAAGTTTCTTACGTTGGCTCATTTAGCGCCTAATTGGCGGTATTTGATATATTGCCTTTAATTTTCGAAAGCAAATTCGAAAAATAATTCACTGGGCTGAAAATCATTTGCGTACTAAGAATTTTGAAATTATATGTTATTCCTGTCAGAATAATACAGAATAGTACAGAAAGAACAGAGTAAATAAAATAGAAAAACTGAATAATTATTTATATGTCTAACGACTACACAAGAAGAAAAAAATTAAGTAAAATCCCGCATGACAAAAAATTGATTTCATTTTATTTGTTTTAAAGTTATGTAACTACTTAAAATCGAATTCTCCGCAGCAAACGCGAAGTAATCTGTCTAATTCAACATAAAAAATAACATAATAGTCGTAATTATTTCATAATTTTTATAAAAGGTTGTTTTTATTCTGTTATAAAATAAAATATCCATTGTTAAATATGCTTAAAACCTCTCCAAAAAATTTTAAAATTAATTAATTACTTTATTTATTTTTGATATATATACTATTTTCCGAAACTCAAAATTAACAATTGCCATTTTATCAATTTTTAGTTTTTTAAAAATCAAACTTATTTTGTAGCTTATTTTCAATATGTACAAGCTTTCTACAACACAATTCCGCATTTATATGTAAAAGTGTTCTGAATTTGAAAATAATTCAAGTGTTCCCTCAAGCGCGTGTCAAATGTCTCGGAACTGAACTAAAACAAAGCCCAACATAGCTTTACATTATTATAATAAAAGCGTTGTAAAAGATCGTTTTTGTATTCCAGATGACCATTAATTCATTTCCCTCGACTTGAAAAAAGAAATTTAATTATTCGAAAGAAAACTTTTTCTCACGAATTGTCAATTCAAATAATAGAATGATAAATGAGCTTTTCTTTTCAATGTATATCAGCCGTCATGAGCTTTGTAGCAATAAAGGATCCATAAATTCCTGCATTCATCCTATCTTTCCGGTGTTAAAAATTCTTAATTCCTATTGTCCTATACCTTTCTATTCAAAGCCCGTCAATTTCGTTTAAAAGTACTTATCTGTCTCCGTTTTACTATCGCGATCAGTGCACTGAGTCGAAGAAATGTCGTTAAATATTTTAATATTTCTAACTCACATTAACGTGCATAGATTTTTAGATTCTTGTTATCATATCTAAGGAAAGCTATAAAATAACAGGAAGGCGAGAACACAATCCTCTCCATTTAAAGTCTCTCCCTTCATAAATCGAAAAGGCATTTTAAAGGATCTCAAAATTCAAGAGACAAAAATTATTAAATAATGAAATGCAGTTAATATTAACCAAAGAAAATATTAATAAAATATAAAAGAAGTAAGCTAAGCAAATATAAAGATACGAGCAACTGCGGTAAAAGCGAGAAGACGAATGAGCAATAGTTTTTTCATCCCTTTATTTTTTCGCCAAGATAAAGAATAATCCACCTGACTTCCGTCCGATTCCACCCATTCAAAATGGATCCTCCCTATCGACACCTGTTTCTATAACGCCCGCCGTAAATATAGACGATTGTCGACCAGAGATCTCCTTATGGACAGACAGTAGCATCACATTCGCTAACATAAAACCCCTTTTTAGAGGGGGCCACATTCACAATGTCACATACAATACAAAGAAGAACAGCCATTCTCTAATCGAGATTCGAAACCGGGACACCCAGACCACGGGGAAAGCACGCTACCTTTGTGCTAGGACGACGGCAGGTTATATATATATATATATATATATATATATTTATTTATTTATATATATATATATATATATATATATATATATATATATATAGTGAAATTAAAACAAATAGAAAGATTAAGAAATAGTAAATAAATAAAAATGGTAGTTTTATGTTTATAGAATGTTTAGAGCAATTTAATAGAACGTTTGGAATGATTTTGGTACCATGTATGTAGAGTTCAGCAATTTACACAAATTTTCCTGCCTATACGCGTTATTAAATTTTTTTAAAAAAAGGTCTTCACATTCGAAATATATCAAAATTAAGAAAGTAACTTTATCAAAAAGTATCACAACAGTTATATAATTGGAAAAAGTAAATAATTAGGACGTATGTAGACACAGACACTTTTAAAATTATGAAGTTTAAAATAGATGGCCGCCTTCGACGAATAGTGTTGTGATAATTCAATAATGTAATCGGTTTTAATGAGCTACATCTTATAATATTAAAGGAAAATATTATTTTAACTACTTTATTTAATATAGAACCTTCTAACTAATTAGCCATTTATGAAAAGTAGAGTAATTAATCTGTGTAAAAATTGGCAAGATCATTCCAGTTGTCGAGACTGGCGGGGAGCAGAGAGGAGAGAGAATGTATCAATTTAAATTCTTAAGAAATTTGCAAAATACATTGGTAATTTTAAAGGTTTTTTAAGTCTTTATTCTGTTTAAAAAGTGCTTTTAAAAATTTTAATTAATTAAAAATTATGCGAACATTTTACGTTTTTTTGGGATAACTTCAGAAATTATAATGGGAATGACAGTTTTTTTTTTCATGAAATCTTTTTAAAAATTACAACACCAATTTTTAAATAGTAAAAGTTTTTTTCTTATATTTTATGGCATTTTCATACTATTATTATTTCATTCAGGCTTCTTTCGACAGTCGATTAGATATGAAGAGTCGGTTGGTTCTTTCATTACAAGTTATATAGTTAGTTTTTATAAATTTTTAACATCTTAATGTACTTACATTTCAGTTAGTAACTCTAGTTTCAGAAGTAAGCAATTATGAAAATAATTTTTTCAGTAAAATATTTTTAAACTTCAAATTTTGTTAATCATACCATTCACCTATACCAGGGATCCGGCAACCTGCGGCTCACGAGCCTCATTTGGCTCTTTTGATGTAAAGTTACAGCTCTTCACTTCCATACGAAAAATTAATTATTTAATATCAAAACCCTTAAAACATAAGAATATATTCTTCAGTACCTAATTTCTTGACAGCTTCTATCAACATAATCATTAATTACAAATCTCGGCGCTTAACTTGACCGTAATGAGATAAATTTGAACTATCGTTTTGGTTTTAGATACGAGACACCGTGATTGTGTTTCATGATCTACTTCTGTACAAAATGCGATCTCTTTATAGAGGTAATGTATTGCAACGTTTTGTTTTGTGGTTGAGTGAAATAAAAACATTCTTCAATGTAAAAAACATGCAACCTCCCTAATTGGAAGAAGACAAATGTCTGCAAAAATTCAACTTCATGGTAGATATCACAATGAAATTAAATGAACTAAATCTAAAACTGCAAGGAAAAAATCCAGCCTACACCTTGTTTGAAGAAGTAGTTTGTTTCGAAAAAAAATTACTTCTTTTTGTTGAAGACATGGTGAACGGTAAATTACTTTATTTTAAAAATCTGAAGCAATATCACGATGAGACCAATGCAACTATTGGCACGTTTTGCTTCAGAATAACTTAAAAAACATTAAGATCGATTGCGCTGAGGGATTCGAGTAATTCAAAAGAAACAAAAGTACTTTTGCGTTCATTACAAATCCTCTCAAAACAAATATGAATGTGAAAAGCATCGAATCATTAAGAATTGATGACAAAGACCTGTGGAGTGGCAAGTTCGCAGAACTCAAGAACAAGTTAGAGGACTAGAAGTGCATTCACATCGTGCAACACAAAAGCACAGCTCTAAAATAAAGTTGAAAGTTGTGAGCTGAGGTCCTCATATTATATATGACTTGATCCTGGTCGTGCAAATAAACGAATAGTGTTTAAACACAAATGTTTTATTTACAGCTTATATACAATAACAATCAACAACTCATCATCTCGGTTAATATGCTGGGAAATATTTACATCTGGATTAACAGTTCCATGACTATCACAAGGAAAACTAACATGCTATTAGCGTATCCGGCTACTGCAGGGGTATCTCAAGAGATCTACGGATTTACCTCCGGTAGATCTTTAATCAAGGAACTCGAGATCACGTGTATTTCTTCAGGAGTCCAGCTCTTCAGCTCAGCTCGTCAGATCTCAGCTCTTCTTGTCTCGTCCTTTCAAAACCTTCCATTTTAACCTCGGTCAAACTCTGCCTCTTGTTTTCGAATTGGTGCACTGGAGATGCCGATCAGCCAATAATTCTTCAGAAATATTTTCACTGGCCAGCAGTTAACCGTGGGAATATTTTCTAATCGTTCACCCTTTTAACAGACCTTACAAAATAGAGAAATATTCCCATCTAGATGTTATAGTACTTCTTTCTTCAAAGGGCTGTAAACGCACGTGTGATTTATTATCCTGACTCCCATAGGGAAATATTTACCCATAGGGAAATAGTCCCATAGGGAAATATACATCTGGAATACATCTGGAGGTTCCGAAATGATTTCTTTCTTCAAAGGACCGTAAAACGCATGTGTGGTCCAAAATCTGGACTCTATTCAAGTCCAGAGGGTAACATCAAAGGGGAAGAATCACAAATGCGCAACAAAGAAAAGAATCGTCTCACTGCTATCCAGATGTAATAATGTTCAAACAAGTGTCTCTTAGAAAGGGAGAGAAGATTTACAACTTCTTTACAACGCATGGAATAGTTTTCAAGAATGCTACCGTGAGGTAAAGAAATTGGCGTCTGGAGTGCTAACGATCTTCGTGTCGACATATTCGTCTGAGAAAGCGTTATCTTGCCAGTCCTGCCTTACCAGCGGCCACCTTAAAAATAATAAAAATTAAGTTTAGAAGTCAACTAACAAATAGAATCGTGCTTGAAACTTAAAACAACAAGCTAGCTATAAGCTAGATTTAATCAAACTTTTAAAATGCATGCAAAGCCAATGCCACCATTGAATTAACTACCTACATTTGTGTTTTTATATTAATAAAGACTATTCTGTATTTAAAGCCGTTTATTTTAAATCAAAAATCTAATACATATAAGCAAAAACTCTAATATTAAATCAAAACATTTTACAGCTCTTTAAAAACAGGAAAGTTTCCTAAATTGTTGCTTTTGGCTCTTCCATTTCAATAGGTTGGCGATCCCTGACCTATACTATTATGTAGGCCTTAAGATGTTTTGTTCATTGTACTACTAGTTTCTCTCTTTCTACCCGCACCACTAAATTTTAAACTTAAATTAAAGTGGAAATGATGAAACTTAAATTAATAAAAATATATTTTTTATTGAATACTGGCTTGTCTATAAATATAAAGTGAAAGAAGTGAGAAGTAGAGTCATTGGTAATTGAAGTTTTATATTGACTACAGAATAATTTTCATAATTTATAACATCTCAAAAAAAATTCAGCAAAATTTCTCCGGATTCATCATAAAAGTCAGTTTTTCGATTTACTTTAAAAAGATATTAATGCTATTAATAAAAAGATATTATTTTTTCTGTTTATAATATTAAAAAAAAATCTGGTTTTAAATTTCAGGTAGTCCTTTTGTCTCAAGGAATCATATTCTGTGAATTTTTTGGACACTCCAACTCTTAAATAAATAATATTTTATATCTTTTGCGATCAAATCTGACTAATTTATTAAATTTTGAATATTACAATATCAGAAAAATCAACATTTTCAAAATCTAGGCCAATCACTCTTGAGAAATATTAGAAGATGATTGGCTTCTTTGAGACAATCGATGAAGTGATCTAATATCGTCCTATTATATAGAATAGTGATATTGAAATTTCATTAATCGATCAACTTTAAATATTAATTTACTTTATTGGAGAGCAAATCTTTTTATTTAGGAAATAAAATTCTAAAGAATATTTAGTTAAATGTAATTCACAGGGAAATGTATAAATGTAAAAATTTCAAATTAATAATTACTCACCATTTATTGATTCAACCTACATAACACATAAATATTTATTTCATTATTAAAACATTGATATAATTGAACAAAAAATTCTTTGAACTTAAGATAATTTAAAAATTAGCTTTTTTGCTGCAATATTTTCGGATTTTATCGTGTGCTGAAAGTAACATTTTTCTGGATTTAATTTTCAATGATAATTAACTTATTTTTTTCCTCAAAGTTTTTATCAACGTGATGGCATCACGCTGATAAAAGATAATTTTTTGCCATGTTCGTGCGGATTAAACTGTTATTTTGTACGAAATAAATTGTTGAAAGATATGGTTAAAATCTTTATTTAAAAATTAATTAAAAATAAAAATTTAATTAGTAGGTAAAATCATTGATATCATTAAAAAGATAATTTTTTGAACTTTAATTTGATATACAAATTCCTTTTTGTGTGATAATATTTTTGAAGTTATTTCAAAAAATAACGTCTAAATTTCGTTTAATTTTTAATAAATTAAATTTCTAATTAAACTCGACTGAAAGAAACGTCTGTGTTTGATAAATTTTGGAATATATTTAATATCCTTTCTTAAACTCCACTTTTCTCTTTTCAAAATGCACAAGTTATTATGTTTAGTTTACCAGTTTTAAGAATGATGAAATGATATTTTACTTTTTCATTCTTTCTATCTCAACTTGCATACAAATGGGTACATAAAACAGTCCAACTCTCGGTGTGACTTGATAATGAAACGAAAACATAATAACTTTTATATACCCGTCGGGTAAACTTATCGCTATTTTTCTTTGAAGTCATTAAACATTCCAAACAGCCCCGAAGATGCAAATTTATAGACTTGCAATGTGACTCCACTTCGTGGTATGTTCTAATTTGAAATTCAGAAAACAAAATATGTTTTAAAGCTTAAAAAATGGTTTAATAGAAAAAAAAACTAAGTATTTATGCATTTTAAATGTTGCCTCGTTGTTGTTTGATCGCATCAATAAGAACATTTACATTTTACTCACAACTCTCCATTAAATAGAAAATTTTACATTATAAATTTTTAATGTAATCATCCAGGTATGTATATGTTAGTCGATTTGCTATTCCATGTTCATATACAGTAAAATCAATTCATTATACTAGCACCAAATAAATTGAAAAAAATCAAAGATATCTTCAACTTTTCTTTATCACTTTCTTACTTTCATAGTTTAGAGAAAGTATAGTAATCGTCAAAAAATTCGATGCCGATATTTTAATGAATCATTTGCGAGTGTAGGACGAGGTACGATACCACGACGCTAGGGCCTGTAGCCGAGTAACATAACCACAATACAAAAGTATACTTGAGTATGTTATCTGGCTTACGAAGCTAGCGCCACCGTACTCCCCCACCAGTGAGTCAGTGGAAAGACGAACGAGCGTTAGCGTGTGAGTGCGTTGGGAAACGAATGTGGGAGTTATTGCGTCAAGTGTACTTGAAGGCTTTGTTTGGTTGCTGCGTCAAGCGAGTCGTACGGCTTTGTTTTTGGTTATGCTTCAAGTGAGTCTGACGATAGATGGCGTCAACAGTTGTTTTCATAATTTTACATTTTATTGTAATTCTGATTTTGACTAACGCTCTTCATATCGTGAGCAATACCTTGCGGGCTTTTAGTAGCAAATTTATAAAGATCTTAACATAGTGTTATGAATATGTAATATAGCTTCCCTTTGAGTCACTTTCATTGTAAAGTAAAGAATTTTACATATTTCTCAAACGGATTCTGAATAGGTGCTTGATGAATGACTCCTGAGATTGGACATAGATTTGGAGATCATTTGGCTATTCTGGCAACAAAATAGAAGATGCCAGACAAAGCAAGAAACTGTGCGAGAGGTCATAAGGACGCAAGTTGTG
Source organism: Argiope argentata (assembly GCA_026289955.1). NCBI lineage: Eukaryota > Metazoa > Arthropoda > Arachnida > Araneae > Araneidae > Argiope > Argiope argentata. The sequence continues at coordinate 3,036,284 of JAOUZG010043444.1, read as the reverse complement.
TGATTTCTTCTAGAACTTTTTTCTTTTGTTATAGATATGATGAAAAGTCAAAATACAAATCTGAAGTCAAACGATTGAGTTGAGCTACAGCGAATAATTCTTTGAGTTCTCTCTGAACGCTTTCTGCCGTTACATTTATTTATCTCTGATTTGCTGCTTACATGCGATTGTTTACTGCAAGTGTTGCTCTTGTGTATGCTTCTGCCCAGTTTTGTTGCTTGTATTTTCATGCTGTCGTATTACATCAGACGTCGTTATTTGTTATTGAGTCCAACGGGTTGTTTCATTCGCTGCATTGGATTTATTTTTCCATAATTATATTGAGGAAACTTAACAAAAATAATTTTAAAAAAGTGAAAATAGAAATATTATTATTATGTAAGCATAAATTTTAAGTAATTGTATGAACCTTTATAAATAAATCTATGCTAAATACGATTATGAAACTTCGTGGACTTTTCACTTTAACATAATAATGCATACAATGTACATACATGATATTTTAAACACTAATTTTAATTGTAATTAATTCCTGGGGTTTTGTCTTGATTTGGCTCATAGTGACTTCCTTTTAAAATATTTTTTCCTGATCCATTAATAAATAAAACAAGTATTATAAAGGTAACGCGCAATCAAGTCCACGTGCCTAGTGGATGGATAAATGAATCACCGGTGTTAATATTCTTTTTAGAGAATTCCTTCGATGAGTAATAAAACACTTATCTATATTAATAAAAATGGACCTCGAAATGCGTTGCTAAGCGCAAAACTAGAGAACGGCTTGACCGATTCGGCTAATCTTTTAAAAATATTTTCGTTAAGACACGAGGATGGTTCTTATGGGGAGAAAAAATTAAAAAACTGCGTGGAAAATAGTTAAAACGACACTTTTCTTGCTTTCCCGCCAAAAATCTTCATTTTCTTCTCCCCCAGATCAACTGAGTAAGATAGCAGGAAGTAATAAATTATGATTTGTTTAGAAAGAAATACGCGAAGTCAGTTGCTTTTCATTCATAGATAACGCGATGTTTAAAAAAGAAAGAAAATAGTTGCTTTTATTATGAGTCTGTGTGGATATTTAATCTATGCCTGCTCGAAATAAAATCTGGGCAGAGAAGGAAAAAAGTAATAACAAAGCGAAAAAAGGGTTTATAGAAAGAAAAGTAGTGAAGAAAAAAAGGATAGAAAAGAAAAGAAGGGTGTGTGTGTCACCATTATTTCGTCTGGGCGAGGCATTTTCCAAGCTGTTTTTAAGCTTTTGCATCTCTTGAAAGCCAATTGTGTCTTTATTTGTTTAGTGTGTTTACATTTATGAAAATTTGAATCTCATTATTCTATAAAAACAAAATTTTAGACCTTTCCCTCCACCATTTAAGTAAAATATCAATTCTGGGACAATCATTGCTCGGATAGAAAGAGAAAGATGAGTAGTACAGTGAACAGACCATCTGAAGAAAATAATAATAAATAATACTATAAATGAATTATATGATTATCAAAATTTGTTTGGTTAAAAAATATTTTGGTAAAAAACCAGTTATGAGAAACAGCTACATAAAATATTAGCGAGCAAACTTTAGCGAGCATTAATACTGGCGAACCGACTGGTCGCCAAAGGCGGCTAGTATAAAATAGATTCTTATAAAATAATCCCGTTTCTCTTGTCAAAGTCAAATGTATCAGAATTAATAGAAGAAATCTACACGTGTGTAATTTATGAGAATATCCTGGTATATAAGACCAAAGATAAATGTGTTGCCCCTTTTTTACCTTTTTCCCATCCTTTTTCGCCGTGTAAACCTACTGATGATGTGTCCTGTGAAACGTATCTCTTGAGTTGGAATAAATCCTAAATTAAAAAGTCAACTATTGTTTTCTTCGTAATGTTCGGCCAAAACTCTTCAACTTGTTCAGTTTAAACACACACACACACACACACACACACACACACACACACACACACACA
>JAOUZG010043444.1:3005044-3018606 GCA_026289955.1 Argiope argentata | reverse complement strand
ACACACACACACACACACACACACACACACACACACACACACACACAAATAAATCAGTTTTTAATAACGTGTTGCCATTGCATTTACAAAAGCTCTGATTTAAAAAATAAGTTAATGACTGGAGCAAATGAAATCTAGAAAAATATCATTTTGAGCACTTGATTATATGAAACGAAATCAATAGGAAACGGGATATTTTTTTAAGCAATAAATGCGAGACAAAGTTTTTTGGGTCGTTTCAATACTAAAGTGACTCATTCGATGAAACTATTAAAATGAATAAAAATATAATTTAACTCGCGCAAGCACGTGGTGCTTGGCCGTTCAAGAAGTGATGTTCTAACATGATACACTGGAATATGCATAGCAGATTTCATTTTAATCTTTTTTTTTATTTTGTCTTTTATAAACAATGTTAAAAAAATAATCTAGGAATGAAACGTAAAGTAAACTTTCTATTCGATTTGCCCCCCCCTCTCCCTACTGATGTGGGAGTTGGGGCAAATGCTCCGTATGCCCCTGCCTAAGTCAGGCTTTGCCTTTTATGCGAATTCAGCATTTTTACTGAATCTAACAAGCCATTCTTGGCGAGTTATTTGGCGATTAAATCCATGGTATGCCCTAATAGAGTCCAAAATTCGAATTTGAGTTTGTTTAGTATTTCTCAATCGACTGAAACGGATATTTGACACAAAACGGCATTATTCACAAAACCCCATATCGAATTTAATTAGTTTATATCACTCCACTTCTGAATCATCGTTTTTAAATGCTTCTGAAAATACAGACCAACAGAGAGTCGACGAGTAGTTGGATTTCCCTCAAACTTTGATAGGTGACTACTGTACAGATGTTCAATTCGTATACCGTATCTTATTTATCTAAGTCTCTTCTTTTTGTAGTTAAAATTATAGTCAAGCAGTCGGACTTCCTCAAAACAAATTTTATTCGAAATTTGATACAAATTTGTAAATAAGGCATAAAGACTGTATGCCATATTTTAACGGTCTAGGTGAAAACGTTTGTGGCGAGTGATGGTCATGGTACGAACCCGTGACGCAAGGGCCAGTAGTAAAGTAACATCACCAAAAGACTAAAAGTATACTATCTGGCTTATGAAGCTAGCGCCACAGTACTCCCTCACCAGTGAGTCGGCGGAGAGACTAACGATTTTAAGGCCCCTAGCGTTATGGCGAGTGTGTGAGTGCGTTGATGCATCAATAGTTTTGACCTCAGTGTTTGCTTACAACGTAAAGTGAGTCTGACGGCTTCGTTTTGCTTGCTGCTTCAAGTGAGTGACGGTTTTATTTGTTGGTAGATGGCGCCACGACAGATCAGAAGGTTACGCTGTCAAGGACACCAATGTGGCGAGTGAAGGTAACGGTACGAACCATTGACGCTGGGACCGGTAGCCGAGTAACATAACCACAATACTAAAAGTATATTTCAGTATCGTAGATGTAATCTGGCTGATGAAGTTAGCGCCACACGTTTTTAGATTATCTTTGTCATAGACAGACATTTTCCAAAAATATATTTTTTGAATTCATGAAGGTCTAAAACATGGAGATTCCTCAAAATTTCGAGTTCGAATTTTTTGATGATTACTATACTTTCTCTGCAGAACATATAATAGAAAATAATTAGATAACCATAATAGTTCAATTTAAAGGATATATTTCCTAATAGACTTCATATCATTTGAAATGTAAAAAGCAAGGGATACATAGCAACAAAGGTTATTATCCCCCAGATTGTTAAAAGGTTAATGCATGTCAAAGTATTAGAGAGTTAGAATGAAAGTGAGATGATTTTTAAAGGCAGAAGTTTGAATTAAAAGATAGGAAAGCAAAAAATTGTACTAACGATTTTTAAGTTTTTTTTCCAATTTTGTACGCTGAATATTTTGTGTATTTTAACCCCTTAGAATATGTTCACGTGTATTACATGCACATTGAATTATGGAATTTTTAATTTTAAATCTTAAATTAAGCGGCACAATTAAGTATTTAGAAATGCAAAAATTAATTAGAAAAGCTTAAATATCACAAATGCTTCTTATATTCTAAAAAGAATAATAATAAAAAATAATAAATATCCTGAATCGGATGTGTTATCTATTTAGAGAAATAAATTAGTATACCAAAAGGGTTAATAAGATGCGACAATTGTGGTTGAGTTCTTAGTAACACAAAAGATATCACAAAAGTTTACTTAGTTCAAGAGAACTAATGTTATGATCATAATAAAAAATCATACAAATAATGAAACTAACTTGTACTCGTGTTCATTTAGTGCTGATAATAATGCAGAAGTTTCCAATCGAAGCTCGATATTTGCTCCTGTGATACTATTGATACTAAAAAGTAATGTTGAATTTTTTTTAACATTAAAATTAAACACACATAATTTTAACACTTTTTATTTTTAATTAGTAAGTTAACAACAATCTTTTGTTATCAAATGTTAAAACTTTTAATGTTACATTGATAAAATCAATTAGGTATATGCTGAAGCTGGAGAGGGCATTTTGGATAACATCCGAAATTTCAAATATTTTTGTCACTTTAATAAGTGTAGCACCGATTGGAATAAATGGTATTCTGATGGTGTAGTGTCAGAAGAATCTGATGTATAACCTTCAACATCAATTCATTATTATTTTTTTTTTCAGTTTCCGTCTTGCACTGTGCCGTCTTTCTTTAGTGTGTTATAGAATAAATTCCTTCCTGTCGACAATCAACGGATTCAATTAAAGATTGATTTATTCTATCTAAGTAATATTTGCATTCACAGTTTGCCCAAGTTTATCACCACAAGAGCTCAAGTTTTTATTCCCACACGACTGTTATATATTTCGTAGTATAGAAAAGAAAATCGGTATTTACGTAATAATTGCATGACCTTCGCGAACTATAGTAAAGAAATATCAATCGTAGGCATAAATCATGTGCGAATTTTGGCATTTTTCTGGCGATTCAAAGTAAAAATAAAACTATCATAGTCACAAGATCACATGCAAAATCCCATTATTTAAATAGTTTCATTTATGCCTTATTGCATTTAAATGCATACACAAGTACAGATCAATGATAAAGCAAGAGATCTGGATAAAAATTTGATAAGAATTTATAGTTTAGATAGTAAATATGTGTAACAAATTTTATTTACCTAGCTCTTTGCAAGAATTGAACTTACTTTTAAATAAATGGTTAGCCAACCAGACTTTTTGTGAATTGATTTAGTAGAAAGTATCATAAAAATCAACAAAATTTGTTGGTCAATCTTATGCCACATTTCATCCATCTAGCTTAAACGTTTTTGATTTATTGTTTTCATAGATAGGCATGAAGCCAAAAAAATGTTTTTCGAATACTGGGAGGTTTGAAATTTGAAGAATGAATTTTTTGATGATAGAAATACTTTTTTTTATAATTTGTGTAGGAGAATACTACATGGCTCTCCACTTTTTGGTTAAAAATGAAAAGTGATTTTTGTATCCTTGACAGGAATGCATTCTGTTTCTTTATAATACTCAGTTTCCAGTGCTTTATTCTTAGTTGCAATGAGGAACAAGAATATTTTTTTTTGGGGGGGGGGGAGTTGAGATTTTAAAGACTGAATATATGTCTTCAAATCAATTTTCAGTAGCAAAAATTTGATTAAAAACCCCCCCCCCCCTCCAAAAGTTGAATCTCAGAAAAACAAATATTGCCACAGATTTTTTTTTTTTTTTACTTTCAAGAATTTATGGTATAGAAGAAGTATTGCAATTGTTCAAAAAGTAAAAATTGAAGATTTTGATCTCCACATTTTAGAACTTTCTGAATTCAAAAAACACATTTTAAAAAAAATGTCTGTTTGTTACAAGGATAACAAAGAAATGCTTTGATCTGGATGGATGGAGTTTCGTATATAATCTTTATAATAAATTTGTTCAATCAGATTTGAGCAAAATTCACTGAGAGCATAGTCTAGACTCTTATTAAATTTTGAGCCAAATCCAACAAAGAGTTGGCCATCTGTTGATCTGCACAATTAGAAATACATGTATGTGCTAACTGAAAGATGTTATAATTTAAATACATCAAATTCAGAAAATATTTTATCTTCTTTGTAATAACTTAATTCTTCTTTTGTAATCATTCAATTTGCAAAGCTATTTTACATTTCGTTGGATTCATTTTTTCGGAGCTTTTTCTGTTTTTTTATTTAAAGCTTTATAATACCTACATAAATGCTCATTTTACATCCATAAACGTTTATGGCATCATACGTAGACAAATTAAACAATTTAAATTTAAATTTTCAACAAGCATATATTTGCTGATAACAAATCTACTTTCCACAGTTTGCAATGCCAAAAAACAAATCTTTTCTCTCAATGTCAGTAGCTCCTCTAGTATTCAAACAGCTTATAATAATCATTCCAATATTGGTATTTTTATATGTAGAACTTATTTATGTAGAAGAAAAGAAAAGGATATAAGAGATGAGCTTCAAGAGTTTAAAAATCACGATTAGTGTTGATTTGTCTTTACAGCTATAGCAATGATTTTTTTATTCTTAAATGTTTTAAAAAAATTAGGGAAAACAACTGACAAATTTAAATTTTTTGGTACTTTTTGGTTTTTAAGGAAAATCTCATAAATTTTCCTTGATATTGTAAATGATCTTTTCATTCCTGCCCCCTCCCCCATTGCAATTACAATCTCAATACAACCAAGGAACTATAAGAAAATCAGATGTTTCAATTATTTTAGCAATCTATTTATCAGCTCATATTCTCAACTTTCAAATATAATTTTGTAGTTGACTAAGAGCATTTTTTTTTTGTTATCAGCATATATCTACCATGATAGAGTGGATAGACAATTTTAGTGTGTAATCTTGTATAATACTTATTGACTATATAAAAATATTATAACTATTAATTAATTGAAACCAAAAACAACATTTTAATGATACACATTTTTTTTATAGATTTTATAATAAAAAAACTATTAGACAAGAAGAGTTTCTATTTACATAATGGCACAATATATAGCATTAAGGTTCATCTTCATCAGATGTTTCTTTGTTCTTTATCTCTGCGTTTAGACGAAGGACAGCACCTGGACTAGGGTATGGCCTCATTTGGTATAAAGGACCAGAAGCAGTAGTATCAGCACCTGTTTTAGCTTCTCCCTTGCGATCTAAACCTGAGGACCAAGTTCCTCTAGGGTAAAAAAATGAATATTGATTTAATTATAAACTAGAGTAAGAAAATTAATTACAAAGTTGATTAATTTTACAAGTAAAAAAAGGACAATTGTATCATTTTGGTATTGACATGATTTCTTTAATATTTAAGTTTGTTTTTCGATTGCTTTGTTTAGATTTTTTCCCCACCTTCCATGCATTTTCGAAATAGATGACCCATGTTTTAGAAGATTGTTTAAAGCAACATAAATCAAAATTTAATGCATAAATTTCATGTTTTTACATCCAACTATGATGAAGGATTAAGAAAAAAAGTGCTATGATAATTGGAGGCATCATTTAAGGCAAACAATACACAAACTAATAATAATTTTTAAATCATTCCTTATAAAGCGTATTGGTTGTAGCAGATAGGAGAAAGTAAAAAGATACAAATTAAAAATTTTACATTGAAAAGAAATAAGACATAACATAATAAGAAATAGCAATAACATAAGTAAAATATTTCTTTCTAGTATTGGTGTTAATTTCCAGTTTTATAAATAAGTAAATTAATAATAAAACTAAATAGGTTAATAAAATGAATACATTTTATACAATAAAAAAAAAGAGAGAAACTAATACTTTTTACAATAAACACTTTTCACATGCAATTAATTCTATAGCTCAGAATATTTTGATACTTTCATAAAAACAATTTGATATCCTGTTTACATTTTGTCACTATCTATATGAATGGTTAAAAATAAGACACCATTTAAATATTCAAAGGGGATGATAAGTTGGAGTGATAAAAGTATACACACAACTTAAAAGTAATGATTTATTATTCTTGGAAAACAATAAAATAAGATAAATAACATTAAAAAACATGTTTGGGACAAACAAAATCTGCATTACATAAGCACATGATTTAAAGTTTTAGAATGTAGAGTACTTATTTTGTTCTTAAGTAAAATTTGAGGATAAACATCTTTAAAGTCAAACTCAACTTTAGAATCAAGAATAATATAACATTTTAGAAATATTTATACTAAAAATTTTTATGGAAGAAGAAAATTATTTCAAAATGCTCTACATATACTTAAATCCTTCAGAAATTTTGCTAAATTATTTTCACTCTAAATATCTGGGTTGATAATATTCCAATTAATATAACAATATATTTAATTTTCTTAAATATGAAAGAATGAAATTAAAAGGAAGAAATAAATGATTCTGATGCATGATGATAAATATAGTTATCTAATATATAAAAATATGCCAAAAAAGAAATAGAAGATAGCTTCTTTTAAACAGGAAATAAAGTTACATGTAATCCCAAAGTTTATTAATTTAATTAAAAAATATTTTATATTTTTGGTATATCATTATAAAAAAGTTAGTACATTAAAAATTCCTTATAGTTTTTCAATCACAGTAGGACTTTTTTTCAATAATAATTAAATAATAACTATTAAAATTATAATTCTCTAATAACTTTTACTTAGACAAAAAATAAAAAGGTTAACAGCTTTATTGATCTTTTTGGATCAATTTTTCAACTATACAATTATATCATTTCAAAAGACAGAAACTGAATACTTAAAACAATTTAGAATTGTATCGAACAAAAATTATTTAATTTTAGAAATCTGCAAAGTATTTGTACAAAAATAGAATAAGTAATTATTACATCTTTTAAAAAATACCTTAAAATGATAAAAGAGGAAAAAAAAGCCTCTTTTATCATTTTAAGGTATTTTTTAATATAAAGAGAAAGAAATGAATGAAATTTCAAATTTTAAATATATTTACTTTTATTCATTGTAAATTTAATGTGCTGAAAAATAAGAAATGAAAAGAATTTATTACAAAATTAAAGCGCAAATAAGTTACTTTTTACATTAAATATTATTTTATAGTATGAAAAAAATGAATTTAAAGTTCAAACTTATTGAAATGTCAGAAAAAAATATTTTAATTAAAAATTTAGAATCTCAAAAAAAAAAAAAATTACAACAACATACAGACAGTATAAAAATTAAAATGATATATACCTTGGAGCTTCAGAATAAGCAGCAGGGTCCATTGGATCTAAATCATTTTCTCTAACTTTGGGTCGACCTAAAACAAATCCATATGATTAAAAGAAGAGTCAGTCAGCCATTAAAAAGACACACATCTTAATGCATAAAAGTTGGGAACTTATACATTCACAAAATATGATAGTAGTAATATAGACTTGTCTTAATAATATTTTTTTAAAGATTTGGTTTTCTATTGTTACACTAGCAAAATACAATTGCAATTTAATTATTATTTAAAAAGAAATTTTTTAAAAAACCTATTTCTAAGAAAAATATTTTAAAATAAAATTCATAACACTTTTAAGAAGCAAAAAGCAAGAAAGTGTAAGGCTGTAGGGATATAAAGAACAGAACTTCTGTGTAAATCAGTTTAACTATCTATATGAATTAATTTATAGAGAACAAATGAAACAGTATAAATACAAAAATTTCAAATCTTTTTTCTTAGAATATAAATACTTAAAATGTTTTTAAAAATCACCAACAGAAAAATTTTACAAATAATTTTTCGATCGATTAAAAAAGATCAAGGAAATTTTTTTTCATATCTTTTTCAGTTAAAAATATTTATAACAGTACAAAATATAAATTAATAAATACTAGAATTATTACATAGCTTCTATTTACATTTTTAACTATTGGGGCCTTTAAATTCATAAATAAATGTTGATTAATTGGGTACCACCTTAATTGAACTAACCAGAACCATAATTAAGTTTGAATTATATTAACCAATATAATGCAAAAGATAATTTTCTAAATCCATGTTAATTTAAAGATTTTGGTATGTCACTGAGTGTTCCGGACTCTACCTACACAGCACTTGAATAAGCTTGCACAGACTGCCTAGTCTAGACTAAGGATTGGCTATATTATAAGTTTGACCTCCAGTGGAAAAAGGAAAAGTTATGCAAATTGCCACTGTTCGGCTATCGCTTCCCCTTCTCACATCATTGATTGTATTGGTACCTCCAACAGATTACTGAAAGATGAGAATGGGGGAGTTTTTTTCTCTTTTAGTGCAATATGGTGCCTTGGACTTGGTTTAGACTTCTAGGTCAAGGGGATTAGCAACAACAACAGATTATTATAGACACAGTTTTTTTTTTTAATTCATTTGTGGTTTAAAAGCAATTTTTGAATATTGCACAAGCAAAAATAAAATATTAAGAATTCTACAGATTTTATTTTATATATGGTTCTACATTATGTATATTAAATTCAATACTGTACAATAACTACAGGAGTTTAAATAAATAAAACAAAAAAATTTGCATTAAATACAGATCTATAGTATATATATATATATATATATATATAAATATTATATATATATATATATATATAAAATCAGTTTCTTTCTAAATGCAACAAATTTTATTTTATGATTAATTGATTCAAAAATAACCAAATCTTTTTTTTCATGTAAAAATTTTTCTATTTGCACAAGTATGTTTATTCTCAACAGTTAATGATTAAATTTTCAAAAAAAAAAATAATAAACAAATAAGAGATGGGGAAAAATTGTTCACGCACACAAATACACCCATGCACATAAAAGTTCAGAAATATATATATATATATATATATATATATATATATATTGTATTTTTGAATGGCATAACAGAAGATATAAAGAAATATTAAATTGTGAGAACTATAGCAAGAAAGGAAATTGCAACTACATATTAATAAGCTGCAGAATTACACATAAAAAAATTTAAAAATAATTTTGATTTAATGGCAAATTTTTATTTCAAACGTTTTGTAAAGGCATAAACTATAAACATAAGAACATTTTAAAAAATTCTTTAAAGATCACTTTTAATTTCAGTATAATTTTTTTTCTTCAAATTTTGATAATAATAAAAACTATTTAAGATTCACAAAGGATTAAAAAAGATTATCCAATCAAATGCTTTACTTCATAGGGGGGGGGAAATATTCAAAAACAAATTTGTGACATAACCGATTAATTAGTTAAAGTTATCGAGAGAAAGGTCATGTTAATTTTATTTTAAATTAGCATTAATTATCAAGTATTACTATTTAGATAAGAATAAATGCTCTAAATATTATTTTATAATTTTATTTACTTAGACTCCCAATCCATATTAATATCAAAGCTTCAATGTCAAGGATCTTGTAGTTCATTATTTACAAATAAATAAAATAGTCAGTGTAATCACTACATGCTACTTTAAGAGACAAAATCAATTTTGTATCCCCTCTTTCTTCTTTATTTTTCTAGGTAGTTGAAAATGAATCAACTGATTTACCTCTAGATCTGTCCCTAACAAAATCCCTTCTGTGGGGTTTATCATTTCTTTCTTTTTCTTCGTTTACAGGCTCATTTTCTTCATCTTCTGAATCCTCTTCAGATTCCTACAATTAAAGACATAAATTAATAATCAAAGAATTTGATGGCTTAAAAAAGAATTTTTATAAAAATAATGATTAATAAAGAGTGACAAAGAAAATTTTAGATATAACTTAATTTCTTATTAGACAATGGTACAATTAATCAAAATATGGATTTGGTACTTTAAATTTTATATTTAAATACAAAACTTCATTTTTGTGTAAAAAACACACAGCTTTTTAAAAAAATTATTTTTAAAAAGTGCAATATCAGTTGTTTCAAAAATATATTTTTAAATATGAAATAAGGCAAAAAGAAACTAACACTCATATTTTGATCCAGATCATCATCCTCGTCCATTGGCTCCAAGAAAGTTTCTTTAATCAATGCTATAAGAAAACATCAAAATGAAATAATATGTAAAACATATTTACAAAATTAAACAAAAACATATCTAATATTGAAATATATATGTGGGTGTAAATTCTCTCATGTTCAAGACATAATAGCATTAAAAGATGTTGGCACAGACTGGTAAGAAAAATACATTCAGTAAAAAAAGAGAGAATATAAACAAGGTTTAATGCATTCCCAAAGGAAATACATGTTATAATAGTCATTCCGTATGATAAAAACAATTCTCTCCCCCCTTTACAAATTTTTGTTATTAATTTGAATTCTAAAAAAAGTATTTGAAAAATACAAGTGGCTTAATCATATATTATTAATATAAATAATACTTTGCTTCCCAATAAAATAAAAATTGCAGAAGATAAATTAAACTCAATAAATTAATGAATAAAATAAATTAAACTCAATTTTTTTTCGAAACTCAACATCAAATCTGATTTACTTATACCATGATTGATTTCTTGACCTACAACTTAGTTATAATATATATACTTTTCAAAACAAAGATTTTTTTTTTCATCTTAGGTATTTTCTCCAATCAAAAAATTTAATTTTTAATTAAGGGTTTATCTAAAGATTTTAAAATATGAGCTTATGTTTATGTCCACTGGATTTTATGCCAAGCATCTTAGATATATTGCCAATGTAGTTACATTATGTATAAGAAAGTTTAGCAATCTTGGCACAATCTGAAATTCAATAGGCAAACCCAGGGACCATCAAAATAAACAAGTATTGCTTTTTAAGTTGTTTGGAATAAAATTAATAAATTAAATTAAAATGAAGTAAAAACACAATCATGATTTTAACAAATTTCTTTGGATTGCAGATATATTTAATAAAATGTAGCATATAAGAATAAAAAAGGCAGAAACATGCACTAATTTTCTAAAAGTCACATTTGAGAATGGTCAAATAATATAGAAAATCATGAGACAATATTTCTTTGGATTCAAAAAAAATCAATCAGCATTTAAAGATATAATATATTCTGTAACCATATTTCATAATACCCTCTTATTAGATTAAACTGGATTAAATTTTTAGATGCCAGAAAACAGAAGGTATAAAAAATTAATCATAAAAGAAAAGTAAATGAAATTCAAAATCAAATATACATTTTTTAAAAAAATAGTTACCTCTTAATTTCTCAGCAGGAAGAGAGATTTTGCACCTTGGGTGATTTGGTGGAAGCCAAGCAACTTCATTAGTAATAGTATTCCAATAATAATGTCTGCCTCTAAAATAAAATTAAAAAAATATATGACACTTTTTAAAAGTAATAATTAGAAATATATGCTATAAAATTAATTATTACTAACATGATATAGTAGTTATGTAACAAAATAAAATCAGTAAATTTAAATTAATTCAGGGGTGTTTGTGGGACCCCAAAAAATCCCCTGAAACTTTTACGGACTTACTACCGACATTTTGGAGTTTCGAGAAGGGGGGGAGCAGAGAAATGAAAAATTACAATTATGAAGTATTGAATAACCTAATTATAAAAGTTCGATGAATTATTGAACAAAATTACCCAGATCAAAATAAATAATTCATTATTATTCCTACTTCCTTTTGAACGACGATCCTCGGAATTTCCGGTCATCAAAGATCAAAATCCCTGGAATTCCGGGGTTTCCCCGGAGCACAAGCACCCCTGTTAATTATATTGGGTTTTTAAAAATAAATATACATTATTTCAAATACTATCATTTAGCCACAATTGTTTAATAGTTTCACTTAAATCTGTTTTTCTTGTAATTATACACAGCATAAGAAGAAATGCATGGATAGTACATGTAGAAACAAAAAAGCAAAGGGAAGTAAACATTACCTGAAATAATATAATTTTAAATATGTTTATCGCAAAAAAAAAAAAATCATTATCACCAGAAATTTAGTAAGGAAAATAAGGCATTTCATTGTGCTCTCTGATATAAAGTAATTCAATATTAAGGATTCAGGTGAAATGAAATTCAAAAACATAATTTTGCTATCATGATATAAACCATTTAATGATTACTTAAAACACACACACACACACATTACAAAGTTTTTTAAAAATTTATTTATTAACAGTTTTTTGAGCATTAGTTTCCTTCTTTTTGCAGCAATTAATTTTTTTAAAGATACTTTGCGTCTATTGGATTTGTTTCTCTTCTGAATTTCTTACAGCTTTTCTGAATTAGCCTAATATCTTACACTAATTTTTATCACTGTAGTAAATCTCTTGAGATCAGAATATTTAAGATATTTCCAAAGAAGTTTACGGCATTATAATTAAAAAGAATCTTCCTTCAGAGTTTCAAAAAGACAAGTCCTTCTTGAAACTAATTTTAATTTTCATAAAAATACAGTTATTTTTATGACTTTCCAAAATTTTTCAGATTTTAAAACATTATTATAACCATCTAAATAAATTTATCCATTAAATTAATCAAGATGTCCTTTGCATTCACTTTTTAGTTTTTACTAGGAAAATTTCAAATTAAATTTTTGCTTGTTCTGATAACATAGTGGAAATTTTGCTTTTGAATAAAGAAGTTGAAGGGCATCAATCATTCACTATTCATCAAATACGGCACAGGTTTTTCTTCTTTTTTTCTAAATAAATGTGTGTTTAAACAAGATGTAGTGCTTAAAACAGTTTTTTACATCACTTCAAATTTATTTTTTTTATATGATTCTTCACAAATACAAAACACACAACTAAAAAAGTATCCTTTTTTCAATTCCAGTGGTTTCACTATTATTTAAGTAACCAGTCACTATTTGACTATCAATATTTTTTTTAACCTTTGAAAAATAGATTGATTTAGGCAGAAGAAAAGAGACAAGTTTGCAAGTTTAATATGATTCACAAGTTAATAAAATGACATTTACTTTTTAGAACTATAATGATGGTCTTTTATTCTTGAATGTTTAAGGAGATAGAGATATTATTTAGTTGAGAAAAATATTTTGGTTTCTAGTTGCCCATTTCTCTGGCAATCTTACAAACATATATACATAAACACACACAAACGCGTGCACGCACACAATTTCAATTTATATGCATTCTAACAATAATTATATTCTAATCATCCAGGTCTCCTTTTAATTTTTGTGTTATTTTCTAATATTAAACTCTCCAAACAATGAAATTATAAATGCTTTCTCAGCAAAATGCCCTTTCAAAAATATGAATGTACCAAATACCTTAACATGCTCTTTTCTTTGTTTTTACCCTTGAATTATGTTAATATCTAGTCACAATTCAAACAAAGAACTTTGCAAAATTATAAAAAAAAATCCTAGAAATCCTTCCTTAAACTGAGGAAGGCGAAAAATGTTATTTTTAGTTATGACTGCTCTCTTTTGCTAAAAGAATCTCTTTAATTTAATTTTTAATAAATTTTCTATTTTCTTAAAATCTAAAATTAATCTGTCCTGTTTTCTTTTTTTCCCTCCCTTATTTACTGAACCAATCCTATATATATATATATATATATATATATATATATATATATATATAT
>JAOUZG010043444.1:2965835-2991535 GCA_026289955.1 Argiope argentata | reverse complement strand
CGTTATTTTTGGCTATACGTAATTCCAGTTTGTCTTTTTGGACAATTGTCTTATTCCAGGTTGGATATGATTAAATTTTATTTTTATTTTAAATTACTGCCAATTTACAAGAGTAGGCGGAATTCTTTAACTCAAGGTTCTTAACTTCCGGTCATGACAGAAGAATGGGAGAAAAGTATGTTAACTATATCTTTACTTAACAAGATAGATTTAAATTGATTAAATTAATTATAGCAATTACATTAATTATATCCATGAAGGTAATATAATTTTACTTTTGGAAGTGGGGAAATAAACTTATCATAGACAAAGCTGTACAGGAAGTCTGGTGTATGTTTCTATATCTGTTTAAAAACTGAAACTTTAAATTTAGAACTAAGATTTTAAGTTACTTAAAAAGTTAGAAATTTACTTACTTAAACATTTTTTTTTGTTAAAAATTATTTCATTTAATTTATAAAATTTAAATTGAGTGATATTTTTATTATTGTTAAGTTATCATTATTATTTTTATTTGTATTGTCATTTAGCGATGGATTGTGAACTCTAAATTGCATTTACTTGAATACTGCTTTAAAAAAATCAGATTAAAATCATCATCATTAGCATATGAAATGATTATCAGATCTTTTGATACTCTATGCAACTGAATATCGAGAAATACTAGTAACTGCAAAATTATCGACTACATTATATTATTTTGTAAAATTATCATACAAAACCTTAATGCAAATAAATTACAAGATTCCTAAGATATAATCTAATATAAAGTGACAAAATTATATAAAAATTAAATAAGTATAAATAATGTAAAGAAGATTAACATTTTATGACAAACTATAAGTAATACTTATTCATGAATAATTTTTCACAATGAAAACAATTATAAAATAAAAGAATTTAAACATGAAAACTACGATCGCAAATTTCAAGTTGTCGAGTGAGATCATTTATTATTTTGAAGTCATTATGTTTCTTGATTAATTTAACCCACTAATCAGTTTAAACCGGTTTGAAACAATCACAAAACTTTTATATCCCTCTATAATATATATAATATGATAATTTTTTTAAATCTTTATCTTCAGTTTTTCTAGCTGGCAAACAAAGTTTTGGTGCTCGACCGATTTTGAGATGAAATAACAGCTATGATGTCACAGTTCTGTATCGACCTTTTAAAAACTCATCTGCTTTCAAAGAAGCATACGTAATAATAAAGCAGTACTTGTAAAAGCAGGCCAACTTTTTAAAAACGGATCTGCTGTCAAAGAAGCATACAGGATAATAATAATGCAATACTGGTAGAAGCAGGTAAATAAATTCTTCAACCGATCATTTCCGGCGACCCGTAATTTTTTTCGTCTGTAAATTTTGGGGACACCAAAACCTCCTAACAAAAACAACATCTCGTCATATGGTAATATATAATTAAAAATGCAAAGTATTTATCAATGTTTTAAAAAATTATGTAAGAAGCTTAACTAATCAATACCTTGCAATTCCAGGAAATAGAATTTCTCTGATTTAGCTTATTAGTTTAAATATTTACTAAGATTTTTATACTATTTCAGTATGTTTCTTTCATTTTCCTATTGAAAATTATGTACCCCTCTTTTAATGTTTTGTTATATATATCTGTATTAGAAACAAATAATGATGATATTTTCCCGTTTTTATATTGATCAAAAAGGTTTGATCAGGCACAAAAGAAATTCTACTATTGTTCAGAGTTTCAAACACTGCGGTCGCAATACGAGTAATAATAGAAAACATATATTACTTATGCACATAATTTATCGAAATACCGGTAAACCGGTTTACCGGCATTGCACTCCGTAGTGAAAGATTCATACATGTTTATGGAATTCCAACACAAAAATTTGTGCACTGGTTTCTTGTATTTGCAGTTTTCCTTAGGTTTTGTTGTTATTTCTGTTGTTCTTCACTAAGAATACAATTTCCTTCATTTTCCGTTCCAGTGCATTAAAAATGCAAGTACTCTTTACCTTAATAAAATAAAAAATTAACAAATATATGTATTATAGATATTGAATATATTTTTAAAAATAGTTTTGTTTGTTTAAAAAAAAAACTGTTTAAAAAAATTAATGCTCGCATTTTTCGCTTCTTAGTATATGCTTTCATAATATGACATGTTTTAGTTTCATAGTATTGATATATATTAATTATATCTTTTGTTTTATTCATCCTTTTTTCATTTTATTGAAACATCTTTGTATTCATTCTTCTTCCTTTTACTAATTTAATCCAAAATTTATGATAAAAATAAAAGTGTAGCATAAATATTACTTTGCAATTTTGATTCCTTTATTGTAATTCGTTACTTTTGTACTGCGGTGAAAAATTTTAAACTATAGCAATTATCGCAGAAAAAAAACTTTTAAAATTTAATTAAACTTTTGAAAAATTGTTCGAGATTCACTATTTTCGTACTATATATTTGCCAAATGTGATTACTCTAGGTATGTGTTGAAATATGAGAGATACGTTTATTTAAAGTATAATTCACAAAATTCTTATCGTCTGCAACTTTGTCTCATTTTAATAAAGAATAATAATCAGTTCAATAAAAAAAATGTTCGTGCTTGTCAAAAAAACAAACAAACAATTGTCTGCACCAAACGATTTTTAATGACCGCGTAGAATTCATTTTTTTCCTCTACGAGTGTAAATTCTGAAAGAATAATATAAAATTCTGTTAAATATTTTGAGTGGCAGCCTAACAATGCATTTAATACAGAATATCTCTCTTCGATTTTTAAATGCAAGTAAGTTTAGGATCAAGATTATAGTGCAACTCAAACTAATTTTGAAATTAAAGAAAATTTTTAAATGCCATTAAGGCAATATAAGTCTTATTTAAATATCTCGTGTGTTAGTTATTTTAAATTCAGGTTACTGAGCAATTTTGAAGTTGCAATGAATTTTATTTTCACAATATTGTGAATGTTAATTGTTCTTAATTAATGAAAATTTGTTATTTACTTAATTGCCTCGAAATCTTCTCCAAAATTATTTTATGCTTCATTTCATTTTCAATCGAAATTTGAAATAAACTTAATTGATTTTGATTTCAGTAGAATACAAAATAGATACAGCGGAACAGTATTATGTTTTAATTTTATATTAAAGGATTTTCTTTTATTCCACGGTAATTTCCCGGAAAGAAAACATGCCGCAATCATTTTCATGTTAATCGGCGGTCACGATTTAAGGATTATTTTATTTGAAGAGCGTTCGTTGTTAGAGATAAAAAAAAAAAGACAGGGTTTTTGTGAAGATTAATTGAGATTCAGGAATCGATATACATTCAGTTTTTTTTTTTTTTTTTTTTTTTTTTTTTTTTTAAGGATTCAGTATTTAGGTACTGTATATGATAAGTTCGGTGCTTATACAGCAGTTTGCTTGGGCAACAGGTATGTGAATTACCATTTCTACAATTTGAATCGCAACCTAAATCAACTCTCCATCTAGATCTATTTTAAGAGCAGCTTTTCTTTCAATGATGAAACTTTAGCATTTAATGCATCTTTTAAAATAATCGCGGAAATTGCTTTAATGAGGTAATGATCTTTTATTGCTTTACTTAACAGTAAAAGTTGCATACTTTCTCTCTCTTATGCCTTCTTCCTTCTGGAGCATCATTATTTACTCTTGAAATCATTTTCCTTTTCGACATCTCTCTCATTCGTGAATGTTCGGTATGTTTTTTTTTAAATTGTTATGACGTGTTCATTGGCGCTAGGCCATTCCACTTGTAAAACTAGAAATTTCATGCTTTCCCACGTGTTTCTTTTCCTTCTTTTTAATTTCCAAAATAGCTTATTCATTTTTTCTATTGCTTCATGTGTTTATCGTACCATGACTCATCATCATATAGATTACTTACTGGAGGAAAGACAAATATGTTAATTTCAGGAGGTCACTCGGCTTATCATCTGAAAAGAAATTACATGGATTCTTTTTTACTGTTCCTTTAAATTTTATTTATTTAGTTTTAGCATTCAGAGAGTTTGATTTCTTTCTTTTGGGCGTGGTAAGGCACAGCTCTTGCTATTCGCACATGCGCAGTATGAGGTGTTCGTGCATGCGCAGATAAGTGCAAAGTTAAAACCGCTATTATATAACTCCTTTTTTTATTTTTATATGACTTAATTGTACTAAAACCTTTTCCAGTAGATGCTCTACAAAATGGTATAAATATTTTCAATAACCATTTTATATTTCTCAAGTTTTTGAGGTTCATATAAGTAGACGCTTTCAAGAGACTTCATCTTATACTATATATAGATAAAGAACTTTGTTATAAATATCTTTATTCGAACTCTTTGTTACCCGTTGATTCAAAAAACCCTTTAATTTTTAACTGACACAATGCTGATATATTCCTATAGTTTTAATTTGTTTTGAGTCATTCGATGTCAAAGCTTAAAAATAATAAAATATGTGTATAGAAAATACAGTTTACAGTATTTTTAAAATTATTTTCCAAGATTTTGAATTAAAATTTCACTTTAATTTCTGAATTAAGAGTTTGTACTAACATTAAGAGTTTTGTACACTTTCTATTTTTATTAATTAATGTGTCATTCGGTTACGTTTCTCAATTGATACGCGATGCGTACAAAGAGCGTGTTATGGATTTTTAAATTACTGGCTGCCTTTGCCAACCTATTCGTTTGCCTACATTCGTTTTTTAGGCTGTTAAATATTGTGGAATGGTTAATATTGGGTTGGCAACTAAGTGATTGCCGCTTTTGTCGATAGATTCACTCTACACTTTCTTTTGTTTTGTTAACGTGGTCAGAGTATCTAACCTATATTTTGTTCTTATTGTGTGGACTTCTACTTATAATTAGTAAAAAAATTATATCGATTAGTTTTTTAGTTTTGTTTTTATCCCAATTTAAAAATAGAGAAACAGGAAGTGCACTTTCGACACATTTTATTGTATTACTTTCGAAAGGGCAAGAACGCATCGCAAACACAGAGAAGGTTATGCGCCGTATGAAGAAAAGTGGCCGGTATTGTCAAAGCGAGAGAGTGTTGTTTTCCATCATGATAACGCAAGGCCCCACACATCTTTGGTCACTCGGCAAAAATTATTGGAACTGGGTTGGGATTTTTTGTCACCCCCCATATATAGCCCTGATCTTGCGCCTTCGGATTACCATTTGTTTCGTTCCATGCCAAACTCTTTAAATAGTAAAATTTTTAATAACGCGGATGATGTCAGACCACACCTAATTCAGTTTTTTAATAGCACAGACCAGACATTTTACGAACGGGGAACTTAAACTCTACCAGAACGATGGAAAAAGATCATCGACAAGAACGGGCAATGTCTAATTGAATAAAGTTATATTTTTTAAACAAAAATTCTGAATTTTCCGTCTTATTTGAAATCAGCAATGACTTAGTTGCCAACCCAATATTTCTTTCTGTTTTTCTTTTTCTTTTTTTTTTAAATTCACCTTGTTATTTGATAAAACTGAGTTCAAATGAATGGGTTTAAACTACTAATGGGCAATTTTTTTAAAAAAAATTCCACAAATTGAACTCTATTTCGTAATTAATGCCATTTAGAATGAAGAGCAAATTTAACATTGGTTTTAATATTTTGATAAATGGACGCGAATTTTATATTAAAAATTGACTTTGCAAATTGTGTGCAATTGTTTAAAAATTCATTAAATATAAATATTGCCTAGAAATGAAATTGCTATTATTAAAAAAAAAAGTAATTTTATGACTTTTAAGATATTTCAAAAATCATTTTTATGAGATAATAGTTTTGGAAATCATGGTCATCCATTTAAAATTTTTAAGTCACAGTGAAGTGGAGTCAAGGAATAATTGAGCCTGTTTTCGAATTTCGTTTGACGCCAATTTCTTGATTTCTTTCATGTCCTTTGAGAGAATCGAGTTTTTTCTGAGTCCTATGCCTATGCTGCAAAGTATTATTTCTAATAATACTTTGCAGCTTCATTAATTAATGAATTATTGACTTAATTGCAGCTGTAAAATCGTTATTTTAAGCAGCCTGAAATGTTAGTATTGTAATTTATCACGTCAGAACAAGATGTTATTTTGGGAAATGAGGTTTGTGGCGTCAACAAAAATCCGTAGGCGAAAATTAAAACAAACCGTAGGCCAAAAATTAAAATTTTATTTATCTGCACGAGCATCAAAAAAAAAAAAATCTCCTTTTAATAACGCATTGCTATTGCATTTAAATACACGCTGATTTTTTAAAAAAATAAGTTAATGACTACAGCAAATAAAACCCAGAAAAATGTCATTTTGAGCACGGGATTATATGAAACGAAATAAATAGGAAATGTGGTATATTTTTCAAACAATGAATGCGAGACAAAGTGTTTTTTGGCTCGTTTGCAGTACTAAACTGACTCATTCAATGAAACCATTAAAATGGATAAAAACATAATTTAACTCGCACGAGCACGTGGTGCTTGGCTGTTCAAGAAATTATGTTCTGACATGATACATCGAAATATGCATAGCAGATATCGTTTTAATCTTTTATTTTATCTTTATATATGTCTTTATTATTACCATTCGACAATATTTAATACGCGCGAGTTCTTAAATGGAATTTTTGGAAATGGAGTTAATAGAAATTAATGAAATGGAATTTCGTGGAAATTTTGATGCGTATGTATGAGAACTGGCGGTCTGATCACAATGTAAAATGTCATCAAACCACATCATTAAGAATCTGAAGAAAATAATTTTCGCCAAAAAATTAGTTTGTCGCCAAATTGTAGCGAAATGGCCGTGTGTGTCGCGAACGGCAGCAATGAACACTGTAGAAAATTAACGGAAATGTAGAAAAAAATCAATAAATACAGAAAATGGTATTCACGCGAAAACAATTAATCGAAAATAATGAAAGAAGGCAAAAGGAATACGTACAGAAGGAAAAAAAATCAAGGGAAATGAACAGGAAAGATCGAGTTTCAGTGAAAAAAAAAAATGGCTGCAATGTAAACGCAAACAAAGCGCTACATAAAATATACCAACCTCGCAAAGCACCAAGCGGTTGTATTCCAAAGCTTAGCCCACAGAACTAACCTAAAAACAATTTATTTACAGTGTGTGCCTAAAATAAAACAAAACAGCAAACCAATTATTCAAAATCTTCTTGCTGATTAGTCTGGCCAAAACAAAATCAAGTCAAACAAACACTGAATATGCGTGAATATTCAACGCCAATTGGGGTAACGCAAATGCGAGAATTTTTTACACCAGTTAGGATACGGAAGCTATACGGATTAGAAATTTTTGATTTCCTTTATTATCTTTTATTTTAATTCAAAAGTATTTCAGAATAAATTTGAAAGATCCATTAATTAACAATGTTTAATTTTAAATACATCAAAAGCTAAGAAAAAAAACACAGAATCGTTTGAAATAATCTGTTGAAAACATGTTAAGAATAACCTCATTAGAGTGGTAAGAAACAAACTGTAGTCTTACTCATTTGGCGGTGGGTAAATGAAGATTTTTGGCTGGAAAATTAGTTTTTAATTAATGAAAATCGTTTAATTAGATGGCAGTCTATGACTTATTCCAGACTATAATCTATCTCTGTGCTAAATTTCATACAATTTCGTTCAGACATTCTGGCGTGATTGACTATCATCATCCATTCATCCAAAGTTTCACTTTCATAATAGTTGTATAGATACATGTGTTTATAAAGTTACTTTGAATCGGTACTTAGCTCGTTTGTCAATCATTTTCATATTATATTAGACACATATCTGTTTTTTTTTTATTTAATTTTCATCTTTTGTTCTGAGTTAATAATTCGCTACTATATTAACGATTCCCTCTCCCACTTTTTTCTGCATAGTTTAATTTCACAGGAATTACTGAAAATTACACATTTTTGAGTAATTACCAAATTAACTCAATTTTTTTCCCATTAGAGACATTTTCTGGAAAAGGGGGAAAAAAGGCGAGTCAGTTATTTTAATTATTTGTTCAAAGACAAGGAAAATGCTAAGTTTTTTTTTCTAGTTTCCTTATTACATTTTAATAGCTCTTTATCCTTTCAGTAATAAATAAAACCCCAAGTTGTTATTGAGTTAAAGATAAACATATTTATGCAATAATACATTGACCTGTGAAACTTCTAAATTACATCACATAACTTGAACCGAATCTTTTATATTTCCAAGTTTAGATTATATTTCACATTCTCCCTCTTACGACATGAAAGTTTTGAGCACCTGACATTAAAGTTTAAAGCGCCTAAAATTGATAAATTAAAGTTTAAAGCACTTAAAATTGATAAATCAAAGTTTAAAGCAGTTAAAATTGATAAATTAAAGTTTGAAGCACCTAAAATTAAGAAATTAAAGTTTAAAGCACCTGGTATACGTTTGAAACTAACAATCACTGCGATGATTAGACAATGTGATGATGACTTATCCGCTTCGCAACGGTAAGAGGGATGCAATAACTTCTGAGTATATGGACTCCTCAGCACCCAAGGGCAGAAGTCTGACTTCTAGCTCATATGAGGACGACACACGCACACTCACTTGTACAGCCCCTTTTTACAGGGGGGCACATTCACACACCTCACACGTAGTACACAGAAGAACAATCATGTCCTGATCTGGACTCGAACCCGGGACGCCCTGGTCATGAGGAAGGAGCGCTACCTCTGTGACAGGATCCCAACATTAGACAATTAATGACACAAAATTCAAAGAAATAAGCACTTTGTACTGTTTTATTTATTGGAATAATCACAAAGGATATACCAACATAATGATTGGAATTTAAAAACTGGGTGTTCCAAAATTTACGCAAGATTTAAATTTGCCACTATTCATACAGTAAAATACACGCACGCGCACGCACACACACGCACAATTTGGCAGCTGACAGTTTAGGCTTAGTAAAAATGGAGCGTTACACAATAAGAGCAACGCGTTTTCATTGTCGAACAATACTTCAAAAGAATGAAAGTCTGACTGCCACAATTTGAAAATGTGAGAATTATCCCCTTAAATCTTATGATTTAACACCATTGAATTTCTTTTTATGGCATATTGGAAGTCTAAAGTCTATGCCAACAAGCCCACAAGTACGTTTGCTTTGAAGGATGAAATTTCAAAGCAGAATCAACGAAATTCAACCATATTTATGCAAATGGTTTTGGCAAATTTCGACAAAAGAGTGCGTATGTGCCAGCAAAATTAAGAAATTAAAGTTTAAAGCACCTGGTATACGTTTGAAACTAACTACGTGCGTATGTGCCAGCAAAATTAAGAAATTAAAGTTTAAAGCACCTGGTATACGCTTGAAACTAACAATCACTGCGATGATTAGACAATGTGATGATGACTTATCCGCTTCGCAACGGAAAGAGGGATGCAATAACTTCTGAGTATATGGTTGGAGGCCAGTTGTGTTGGCCAAAGTGTTGGAGGCCAGTTGTCCTATTCCATATGTAACCCTGTCCCGAGTTCTTTACAATTAAAAAACAACGATTTAAAGAAAAGAAAAAAAAACCCTTAGTTTTTCATTTAATTCAAATCTCGCATTAACATGCTGTTCTATCGTGTAACACTCCATTTTTATTAACATCCTATCAGTTGTCAAATGTTTTTTATAAGATTGCCAACACTTTATTGCACAAAAGGTGACAAATTTGAATCTTGCATTGATTTTGTTAAACCCTATATATTTGATCATACTGTTATGAATTTTGTGTAAATATTGTATGAATTGTTATTATAATTATTTTGCATTTTGTTTAAAACAAAAAAAATGGAAAATGCAATTTTTCTTTTAATTTCCGCATTGCACTTTAATGATTTTTAGCCATTTATTAATAAACTACCAGTACCCGCAAGTCGTTGTCCATAGCATAACATCCAAGAAGAAAAATTAGCTTTAAACTCAAGTCTAGCCTCCACCCGACATGACATGGGCATGTTACGCAATATCACAAAAACATTTTTAAAAAAACTATATTGAGGTTCGATTTCCTCCTTTTCGGCATACTGAGATTTGAATCATTGCTTAAAATCTGACACAAACAACGAAATGTATCGCATGGTCATATCACAGCTCTTGCCATTTGCACATGCACAGTTTGCGGTTTTCGCATATGCGTTGATAAATTAAAATCCCAATTATAGAACCCCCTTTTTATTTCGATATGGTTTATATGTACTTGAACAAAGGCTCTACAAAATGGTATAAATACCTGCAATATTCATTTGCTATTTCGCGAGTACTTTTCTTTTATTTAAACGTACAGACGCTGTCAGGAGATTTCATTTAATGCTATGTATAGATATACTAAATTGTAAATTACAAAGTAATTCTTTTTACTATTCGTCTAATATTCTGTTGATTTTCGCGACTTTACCTGATGCATTGCCGTCCGATTTTCATAATGCTGCAGATCTGAATTACATGTGTAAAAACTAGTGTTAAATATTTATATCTCGCCTACTTTCTCATGGAATATGAAAGCGGTTAGCACATGTTTGAAGTAGATAAATTCAAATTCGTGAATGAGTGATTAAAACTAGTGGAAGTAGGTTTCCCCGAAACATTTTCGCATTCTCTCTCATGTTCTTGTCATGCCAGAAAATGCCTTTCATGGCATTATTGTGAATCTGTATTTTTTGGCGTGAGTTCGGCAATTTTACTGAATCTATCGGGAAATCATTGGCGAGTTTTTTTGGCGATTAATTCCTGACATGCGTTAATAGTATCCGAAAAACAAATTTGTTTTTAGGCACGTTTTTCTCTACGGACTGAAACTAAAATTTGATACAACACTGCACTTG
Organism: Argiope argentata; assembly: GCA_026289955.1. NCBI lineage: Eukaryota > Metazoa > Arthropoda > Arachnida > Araneae > Araneidae > Argiope > Argiope argentata. The sequence goes on along the minus strand of JAOUZG010043444.1, from coordinate 2,980,670 downwards.
TATTCACAAAATGAGATACCAAATTTGATATATTTAAGTCACTACATATCTGAGTTATCGCTTTTAGATGTTTCTGAAAGTACAGACCGACAGACAGTCAACCCGTCCTTGGATTTGGCTAAAAATTTGACAAGTGTATACATTATAGATATTGAATCTTTCTACAAGATAATTTTAAAAATTTACGCAAACACAAAGAAAGAGATGTGTTCATGCTTCGGCTTCACTGTCGTTTTCGCTGTTTGCGCTCACCAGTATAGGTGGCGCAGCAGTTCTGGTTACAGTTAATCCGATAAAGTTAATAGTGGCTGCTACAAATTTACTCAAAATTTGATAGAAATCTGTAAATTTCTGAAAACCGTGTACAAAATATCAACCGTCTAGCTCAAAGTTAAAATTTTGGTAATAAAATTAGTGTTATTAAAAGGGTAATTTGAGGGCTATTTGAGTTATCAGCATAAAAAGAGTTTGGGGTATTTTTGGGAGGCATAGCTGAAAATATCAATTTTTTATTAGTTTTCAAATATCTTGATTTTGGGGGTATTCCAAGATGTGACGGTATTCTCTCGTTTGTTTTGAAAAAATGGATTAGCCAAAGTTTATAAAGACTTCACAAGAATATTTAATGTATTAAAAGAAATAAAAAAAACATTTAGCTTTATATATTATATAAATTAATTTTTATCTTTTACACCAGTTTCATTATTCTCTCCTCTTCTGATTGATATCAAGAGGGTACCTTATAGTTCAGAGAATTCCATAATAAAAAATAATATACAAATTATATATATATATATCTTTGTCAAACTAAATTAATAATTTTTTTGTATTGAAGATACTTTTCCAGTATGAGAAAACAAACTTCTTAATTATTTTACGTTTTGCCCAAAAGCAAGGAATATATAAATTTTCTTCTTATTTCATAGTTGCATATTAGCGTTATTTTAGCCGTAAGATTAACATACCGTTTTAAAATTGTTAATTAAAGCTTATATATATATATATATTTATATATATAGTTTATCTTATATACTCAAAACCGATTCTTTTTTAACTTCTCATACCCATAATATAGTATATCCCTATAGGGGGCACCTCGTAATGAGGATGAGATGTTTCCGGTAAGGTGATTGGATCTCGCCACCCTTGGTGGTGTGCACTAATAGATGGGGGTTGGATTCCGCCCATCGATGACGGGACGTACTGTCTTCGGGGAGGGTTGTACCGTGGCCGATGATGGCCCTTAGGACTCAACCACAGTTTCCATCAGTGTTGCTATTGTGGTGGTCCGTTCATTAAGTTTTTTAGCTAATCCGTGTGCCTTCGTGGTGGATCATAGAAAAAATGTGATTCAAATCGGCCAAAAATTTGAACTCAAAATTTTGACAAGGCTCTAAGTTTTAGACATAACTGAGTTCAAAAAGCGATGTTTTTTTAAGTGTAAACCATTTGTTTATGACAAAGATAACTGAAAAATGCTTTGATTTAAAAGGATGGAATTTGTGAAACGCTTTGATCTAGAAGGATGAATTTATGCCCAATTTTGTGGATTCTTATCAAGTTTCTAGCGAACCCGCTCAGAAGATTATTTGTTCGGCTGTTCGCATATAACTAATTGCGATAAACTACCAAACAAAGAAAGCTAGACTAATAACATTCGACATACAGAATTAACATCTGTAGGCTTGACTCTTTTCGAATTTATAGCCGTATCTAATAAGGAATTGGACGTTTGTAAGTCGGTACTTCCAGAAACGTGTGAACGCGATCAAAATTGGTATCTGTGACTACAAGTATGATTTTAAGTAAAAGTTTTGTTTCAGTCGATTGGAAGAAACAAGATTTTGATCAAAATTTAATAGAAACCTACAAATTGAATGTAAATGTATGCAAAACTTCATTCGTCTGGCTTGTTTTTATCACAGATAGATAGACAATTTGCCACGAAATGTGTTTTTCGTATTCGGGGAGGATGAATTGAAACGTGGAGATTCGGCAAAACCTCGAGTTCGATTTTTTAAAATCATGTCAGAACATGATGTTGTTTTTGGAATGAGGTTTTTGTCGTCAACAAAAACACGTAGGTGAAAAATAAACATTTTATTATCTGCTAGAACATCTCAAAAAATCAGCTTATAATAACGCGATGCCATTCCAATTACAAAAGCTCTGATTTTCTAAAAAATAAGTTAATGACCACTGCAAATAAAACATTATAAAATGTCATTGTGAGCACGTGATTATGTGAAATGAAATGAATAGGAAATGGGATATTTGTTCAAACAATAAATGTGAGACAAAGTCTTTTTTGGATCGTTTGCAATGCTAAAGTGACTCATTCAAATGAAACCATTAAAATGAATAGAAATATAATTTAACTCGCGCGAGCACGTGGTGCTTGGCCGTTCAAGAAATGATGCTCTGCCATGATACATTGAAATATGCATAGCAGATTTCATGTTAACCCTTTGATTGTTATATTTGCCTATATTCCTTATACTTCACTTTCTTACACTATCGTTATTGTGACGTACTTATCCTTAGGATTCAAAAATTTCGTTTTCACTGCAGCTCGATTTTCTTTGTTGATACTCTCGTTGTCAAGTGCTCTTCATCTGCTCGTTCAACTTCAAGGCAGGCTTGAGGCCCTGAAAGATCTCAAACACAAACCTAAACTCTCACTACTTCCTCGTTAAGCACGACTTTCATTATTACTTCATCGACACAGGGAAACCGATTGCTATTTTGCATTTCAAATCCATTCTCTTTTTTGCGAAGGTTATATCTGTTCTGACAGCACATTTGACCTTGAAATTCTGTTTTGTTTCGATTTCTTAGTACATTTATTACGTTCAGACGTCAGTTTGATGTTTCTTGCAAGTAACACTTGACGCATTGCCATCTGGTACAGGTAGCGTAGGTCACTGGGTCGCAGAAACTTACAGCGAGCCAGCCTGCCCGGCGAGCCACTTAGGCGTTTTTAGTTTTCTTTTCTTTTCTTTTCTTTTTTTTTTTTTTTTTGCTCTGAAACCTGTGTGTGCAGTTTGATGGTAATTTTCACTCATCATTGCTTTGCTCTGAAACTGGTTTAAGGGGGGAGGGAAGGTTCCTAGAAACCGTTTAGAAAGATTGAGAAATTATTGTTTTGCTTGTAGGTTGTATGATTTCCTGCCTCTTTCACTTTTCCGAATTTTTTTTCTTCCCTTTTTTCACTTTATTTCTTGTGGAACAATCGAAGCCGGTCAATTCGCATAGATTTAGCCGCGTTGTTTTGCAACATATTTACCGATTTCGCCTTCAGATATGAATTTGGGTAGTGATGTTATGTAATGGATTGGCAACTTCAGATGTTAAGAGGCAGATTAACACAGACGCTGCGAGTATCGACCTTATGTTTTGTTTTCAACGAAAACGAATGAAGTATAAAATATCAATTACAGTTATTTACATTTTTTTTCATTCATTTATTTGTTGCTGTTCCCATTTAAGAATTGTTTAGTATTAAGATGAAGTATCATTTGTTTCAATTACAAATAGAAAAAAATCTTGTTAGACATTTCATTATTTAATGTGGAGAATAACATTTACAAGAAACTCTTTACAATGATAAGGTATGTGGCAAGATGAAAGTCGAGGTTAGAACACGCCAGTAGCCGAGTAGCACGACCACAATACTAAAAGTATACTTCAGTATCGTAGATGTTATCTGGCTTATGAAGCTAGGGCGACAGTACTCTCCCACTAGTGAGTTGGCGGAGAGACGAACGATTTTAAAGCGCCAAGCGTTAGAGCGAGCGTGTAAGTGCGTTGGTGCGTCAAGTGAGTCTGGCGGCTTTGTTTTGTTCGCTGCGTCAAGTGAATCTGGCGACTTTGCTTTGATGCTGTGTCAGGTGAGTCTGACGGCTTTGTTTTGTTTGCCGTGTCAAGTAAGTGAAGGCTTTTCTTGATTGCTGTCTCTAGTAATTGACGGCTTTGCTTGCCTGCTGCGTCAAGTGAGTCTGACGGTTTTTGCTGCTGGTAGATGGCGGCTCGACAGATCAGATGGTTACATTGTCAAGTTCACCAATGTGGCAAGTGATACGAATCCGCGATGCTAGAGCCAGTAGCTGAGTAACATAAACAAAATACTAAAAGTATACTTTAATATCGTATAGCTTATTTGGATTATTAAGCTAGTGCCACAGGTATTTATATTTATAATAATAGAGAATGCTTGCGAATTAAACTTAACTAGCGTAATGTACAACTAACGTTGCGAATTAAACTAACGTAAATGTAAAATAATCCTGTGAAAAAGACACTCTTAACGTAAAATGAAATAGAAAAAGACTAAAAAGGTATTAAAAACAGGATAGGGGAGTGGGATGCCAGTTCACATGTCATATTCGTTATCTGATCACTGTTCAAAATTACGAGGTCCGTACCAATATTACCCTAGTGTTACTTTACAACGGGAGGTTAATATAATTAAACTAAGCCAAACCAAACTAAACTCATCTACTCTCACAGTTTAATTTTCATCCACAGTGTTTTATAATAGACTGATTCTGTTAATTTCGTCCTTCAGCCTTATCAAAGTGAAATTTTATAAATGTGCCTTCCATATCACCTATGAGTCAATAATCAAGTCGAAGACAAATTGATCGCCAAAGATGGCGAGATTTTCTAAATCCGAAAACGAATTTCCATTGCACTTGGCTCAATTGAAATGCCTTTACATTTATTTTATTAGGTGCTAAAATCCCCCCTGAATAGACCGTCTTGTCGGCTTCCTTTTGCGTAATTGTTTTCACAGCCGACAGACTATTCAACGTCTCCGATAATTCTGGTGCGAGGTGTTGAATCACCCGATTTCTTACCTTATGGCTTTCACGTGACTGGCGAGGAAATCAACTGGGGTCACGAGTGCTGATGAGTTTTCTGCAATCGAATTAATGCCCGTGGTTAACGAACTTAATGAGATTGCTGTTGATTCCGATTTTCCGACTCCGCCCACATTATAGGGGGAACTCCTTCCTCTCTTTTCGATTCCCTGATTGGGCTTAAGCGTTTTAAGCCTTAAAATTTGTTTTTTTTTAATCTTAAAAGAATTTTAAAACCTAAATTATAATTGAAGTATTGTTTAAATTATATTTGAAGTATAATTTTCTTATTCATAATGGGGAGGTCAAATCAAAAATTATTACGCGAAAAATAATTGTTGGGAATCTATGAATTCACAACGAATATCCTGAAAATATATCTCAATAATTAATTATGTATGTATTAAGATATGTTACGAATGCGATTATGTTTGAAATATGTATATAAAGCTTTTTATTTACAGAGACTCATGCTCTGAATTTTTTTTTTTATATTTATATCAAAGTTTCTGTTGATGAAGAAAAATCCCTTTTTAAAATGTTTGTAAGAGCGTTTTTTTTATTATTATAGTTATATTAAAAAAATTATTGCTTAATTCCATAGAGTGAACAAAATGCATTTTAGTTTCTTACCTCTGTTGTTTTTCTACTTTAATTTATTATCATGTCAGAACATGATGTTGGCTTTCGGATGAGGTTTTTGATATCATGAAAAATCCGCAGGCGAAAAATAAAAATTTATCTGCATGAGTATCTCCAAAAAATCAGATTTTAATAACGCGTTGCTATTGCATTTACAAAAGCTCTGATTCAAAAAAAAAGTTAATTAGTACAGCAAATAAAACCTAGAAAAATGTCATGTTGAGCACGTGATGATATGAAATGAAATAAATAGGAAATGGGATATTTTTTAAAAACAACAAATGCAAGACAAAGTTTTTATTGATAGTTTGCAGTACTGAAGTGACTCATTCAATGAAACGATTAAAATGAATAAAAATATAATTTAACTCGCACGAGCACGTGGTGCTTGGCCGTTCAAGAAATGATGTTCTGACATGATACACTGAAATATGCATAGGAGATTTCATTTTAATCTTTTTTGTCGGTATTTTTGTCATGTAAGAAAATGATGTTGTTTTGGTTTGGGGATTTTGAAACCTCAAAATCTAAGGGCACAAAATTGGCGATTTATCGCTTTTGAGACAACAATAAAACAACTTGGCACCATGTATTCGATTATCCTGTCTGGACATCACGTCAAAATGGTACCGATTTTCAAGAACTCGCTTCAAGTTTGTCGTTCTAAATAGATACCAGATATGATAACAAAAGGCTTTTAGAGGTTGCAATAAAAAATTGTTACGATTACATTTGGTGACAAATCGCTCCAATATTTCAACTTTGGCGACTTTAAATTAATCGTTATGACTTTCCTACATAAATTCATATTCATATCCTCCAAAGCAATTGTCCAACAAACAGTCTTTGTACTCTCTTAAAACTCAAAAATTACCTTTGCAAATGATATCAGTTTCATATCTGTATAGGTTTTATTTAATTTTAATAAATAAAACCTAATCGTCAGTTTGGTACACTATCTCAAATCTTAGTAAATTCTATGGAGCCATCCGTCAAAATATTCTACTGTATGTTTTTACCAATCATTAACTCGGTTGTATGACTTTTACACCCACTTTTATTTCATATTCTATGAACTTTCTAATCTGCAAGCTAATTCAATTAATTTAAGTGTTTTAATCGTTTTTATGTCGGATTGATACTAGAGCATTAAAAAAATAATGTCCTGACATGATAACTTGAAATTTGGATAGTTTCTGTGAATTAGAAATAACGTTAGAATGTTCTATTTCAAAGTTAAAAAGCTTCTCAATTATTTTGAATTCATTCTTAAATTAAAGTCGTTTGTAAAAACTAATTTATAATATTCATCTTCAATTCTTTTCGATTATTCTAATTTTTAAAAAAAATTATATCTGTTAAATATTCACTTTATCAAAAAATATCAAAAATTCTTTTATAAATTAATTCACTCTTTATTTATCTGTAAAGCTTCGAATTCGATGTGCCGTTATTTTCACGTTTCAAAATCTCTAGTATTTGGCCATCTGTAGGCGAGAATTGTTTTGCATTGTCTTAAAAAATAGGTAAAGATGACGACTATCAGTTATATAATCAGCACAATTCTACCAAGCCAGAATGATTCGGAGAGAATTAAAAAAAAAGAATTTACAACTTTTCCCCTAATTAAAATAAAAGAATAACGAAATAAACATTTAATATAATATTGTAAAATTTTTATTATAGAATAATCGCATTCTTAATATTTTTAAAGCCTAACGCATAGCAGAATGAAGCAAGAATAGTTATTTTACATTCGTTTATCAAAATGGCGTCAATGAAGGGAAGAATTCACTGCGTTCTTTGAATCTACGAATTGAAACCGGCCATTACTGTTCTGTGTTGAATTTAGGGTTACATTAGCTGTGTTCTTAATATTTTTTTTAATCTAATAGATTTCACTATGATGAAAAAACAGTGATCTTTACATTCGATTATTAAAATGGCCTCAATAAAGGGAAGAATTCACTGTGTTTTTTGACTCTACGAATTGAAACCGAGCTATTACTCCTCAATGTTGGTTTCAAGATCACTTTAAAGGAACAATCGATAAGATAATGGTGCATTCACGATTAGTATCACATGTACTGTGCCTAGTGTGACAGTCAAAATGTTGGGCGATATTTAACCTATAATTAGAATATCGTCTTTACGTTATTCGAGTTACCAGATATTCTCATTTTGTAATTTATTGACATTAGCGTTTTTATTGTAAACTTTATAAACTTCTTTAAGATACTTCGCAACAACCACATGCAAAATTAAAATAGTTTTTACAATCAGAGGAAGACTTTAAAACCACCTTGCATAATAATTGATTTTATTCAATCGATCGATTTTTAAAAATAATCCTGATGATTAAACACCTTTTTAGAATAAAACCGCAGCTCGAACGAAAATTATATTAATAACTCGCATTTCGAAAGGACTGCATATTATCAAGTACTCTGGATCTGAAATATTCAGCGGATTAAAGCATTAGTTTATAAGATTACGAATCTCAAAACTGGTGGAAGTCTCTGCAATTTAAATTCTCATAAATCTTATCTTACACTAAACACTAACGTTATTAGTAATGTAAATTTCTGGGACTTTCCAACCATTGGAAGTGGGTTTTGATGTTTCATTTTTAAGTCCTCTACAATATCTCTGTATGAAATTGCAGAAAACAACACTATCTCTGATGAAACAGCTCAAACATTTTATTTAAAGAATGGCGAAAGAAAAAAAATATCGTTACCAGCATTCTTTCCGTCATCTATGTTTTGTGGTTCTTGATTAAAATTTTAAAAAAATAAGATTTTTGATTTAGAATTCATTAAAATCATATCACAAAGTAAATAATTTTAAAAATAAATAATTTTTTAAAGTATTCTAATAGTAATTTTTTAAAATGTGTTTTTAAAAAAATCGCAGTATTCCCTTTGTCTAGGCTTTAAATTGAAGTTTACTTAATTGTTTATAGCTCTTAAATTAATCGCATCTCATGCAAATTGTGGTACTTTACAACTGCGCATCCTTTTAAATTAAAAAAAAATGAGATTGTACAATTGCGCTGGAGTTCATACCGACTAAAAGTTTTAGTTAATTAACTTTTCAAAACTATACGTCATCTATCCTCTTGTATTAAAAAAATAAATAAATAAATGCATTGAAATATTGTTATGAATTTTGTGTAAATTGCATGTAAATATGGTAAATATTTCTAAATTGCTGTGTAAATATTATGAAGTAAATAACTTAATTCTATAAAATTAATTGTAATCAGCGAGAAAAGACCGTTCTAAGAGAATTAATGACAGAAGCGCATATTTGATCAATTTGGCAACATAAATGCGTTTGTGACATAATGAGGTCGTTAACGAATTTTACTACACGCTAAAATGTGTAGTAGAAGCTAAGAAATAACGATTTGTTCTTAAAGATCATTGGAGAAATTTCTAGACTTTACTGAAACAAGCGAGCACTTTCCATTGTTGCCCCGCCCACTTTAGTGGGACGCCATTTTAGTCTCGCCTTAAAGGTGGTCAAGTAATGGTGCTCGGAAAACAAGCAACGGGGTTAGCTGGGTCTGAGAGAGCGTCTTTTCTCTTGCTCTCGTATGGATCTATAGTTTCGCTGTTATTTGAAGTTAGCGGATTAAGTAGAGTTAATTCGCTGTGAATTTTGTAGCTCCTGAATTATCCTTTCTGTCTCCGTATGCTTAAACATAAATAAACAAAGTACATGCCGCCATCTAGTAGTATAAAATCTAAACTCTAACTTCCCCACACATCTTTTACATCGCTAAGTCCCTGTTTAATTTCGGTAGCACACCCACTCTCCCACTCCGCCAGTATCAAACAATAGAAATCCTTTAACAGCATAACCCAACTTGCTCAGCCAACCACAAGCCCAGTTTCATCAATCAAAATTTTCCTTTTACTTATCCATGATACCATCAGTTCATGCCATAATAATAAAAGTAATCGTAATTCTAAAGTCACAGTTAAGTAGGGGATATTTCTCATCCGAGGACAGGTGTCCTGAAAAGCTTCTATTGAACTTGAACGTGAATTTTGTAGCTTGTGTTGCAAATATTTGATAAACGTTTTCATAGATAATAAAGTCTGCATCTTCTTATCGCTCTTGCGTGAGAATTACTATTATTCGTAACAATATAATTAGGTGACTTGAGGAATTTCAGTATGTGGTCTTTGAAGCCAAATTGTAGATCTGTCAAATTTTGAGTCAAACCTATAGATCTATTCTTGTAATGTAAACATTACTCAAAATTGTAATGAATGAATTGAACGAATACTTGGTAGTCTTTCTTAATACCAAACTATAGTTGAAATTCATGTAATGGACCCTTTGAGTCGATTGCTTATGTAGTAACTCGAACTATCAAAATGATTAGTTTTGCTTAACAGCTTTTTGGCGATTATTTCACCTTATTGCATCATCTACATAAACTAACATATCATATATGTATTAAATTTTGCATCCAATATCTACCAGAGGGAAAAGTCTAAACTATGTTTACTCGGTTCTCTTTTCTATATATACCTTAAGAGTATTTTAATATATTATGATAAGAACATCAGAAAGACCACTTGCTGAAGGATATTTTTGAAGACCTGAAAACTAAGTGACGGCTAATGGTGGCCATTTTGAAAAATGGTAATTGCTCTATGTTCGTAATTAAATTATCTGCTTTCACTTATTCAATTCATAAAACATCCTTGTAAACTCTTTCGTAATTCTTCTTGAAACTTGCGGCAGAATTTGTAAAAAGATTGTGTTAATGATTTTGTTACAACCGGAAGAAACCGAATACAACCAATCTTATAATTATGTTTTTAGAACAATGCAAATTTTATCATAATGGAATCGTTAGCACTGATAAATGCCCATCTTTGTCAGCAAGGAAATTTGCATTTTCATTTCATTATTATTGGTTACCTGAGCGAGATAGAATCTTTGAGAACCATGTCCCTTGAATATTGACATTGAGGCTGTGATTGCGTTCATTTTATTCCATATGTTTATTTCTTTTCCTTTTTTTATTTCTGGAATTCATTTATAGTATAATTTATGAGGATAAAGGTATATTTCTGGAACCATATTCCCTAGTAACACACAAATATTGATCAATATTCGTAATATTGTTTAATATTATAGAATATTGTTTAATATCATATAATATCGAACAATATTGTACAATATTAGGCTACAAAATGTGCTACCTGGGTTATAGGTTTCTCAAAAACTATTATCATGAATCTATCCTATGTAATTTCTTACTTTTTTTTAAAAAAAAGTTCTTCGATTCTTATTATTTTAAATATTTTTCTTTTAAGAATTGATCTTTTTTATTCGTCAATATGACATTCTCGCATTTTGATTGTATTCTAGTCTTCGAAAATTAAGGGTACTGATTGTAGATTTTTAATTTATTCTAATAATAAATGTAAATATATATATATATGTTAAGATCAATGTGATTAATTGATAATTAACCAAACTGGTTAGTATTAATAATTACCAATTATTTACATTAACCGTAACATATTATATAATAAATAAAATTGCTGTACATTTAAGATTGTGTTTATTTTAAACAAATACTAAAGGAAACATTTTTTAAAGGCCATGAGAATTTATATTATATTAACATTACTATAAATTACTTGTTTAAAAAGTTTTGCATTTAACTTCCTTCGGTTTTTTAAAAGTTTTCTTACAATTATACACTGAATTCGAAGCAAAAAATGTACACTCAATACAATATTCTGGAATGGTTTTGGCGATAAATACTTAGTTTGTTACGCAAATGTGTAAATCTGTGCTTATGAGTTTCAGAATATTGCAGTTTGATTTTCTTAGTATAGAAATCAAGTTGTCATTTTCGTATTTTTATTTAATTATTCTAATTTTATTTCGTATTTCGTTTTAATTATTTAGTTGTCGTTTTCATATTTTTTAAAAATTACTTAATTTTAATTTGTTTTCATTAAGATTGTTCGAACAAAAGTAATTTTTTAAAAGCGTATCCGAACTTCAAATGTCTACGGATATTGAATTGGATTCTTTTTTTTTTGAAACACTGTTAATTTATTTTTAGGAAACGACCGTTCATCTTCCGCTTTTGAATATGCGTATTTGCATCTTTGTTATTTAATTTCCATGGTGATTATTTCATTTTAAGTCTATTTAATGAAGAATCATAAGATTTTGTTATTTTATTTCATTAAACTGTGAGATTTTCAAAATGAAATAAAACTAAAATTGTTTTTTGATTCACAGAACATTATTAACAGTGTTCTTTGTATATCCTAAATGTTAATATGAGAATAAAAATAAAAATCGTGATAAATCGTGAATTTTGAGATTTACGTCATGAGTAAAATAAATTATGCATGCTTCTTTTACCTATATAAATGAAAGTAAAAAATTTTATGTAGTTTATGTGCTTTAGAAATCCAAGCTATGAAACAGATTTCCTTCAAATTTTGCTCACAGTTATTTTGAAACATAAAAAAGGTTTGAATGAAGATTTTGGAAGAAAATTCAAAAATTACCTAATATAAAATCAGTCAAAATGAGAGTATAATACATTTTTAAATTGATTTATTTTTACTAGAGTTCATTCAACTTAGCAGTGATTTATTAAACTCCATATCATTCTTTAAAAATTGCAAACAGCGCAAATAAAAAATAATTCTTTCATTTTTTAAAAAATCGTCTGGTATTTTCCGATAAGCTGAGTGATTTAAAAGTTCTCTACTGCAACTGATATTCTTATTTTAATTAAAAATGAGGTTGCAGACGATAAGATTTTTTAACAATATTTTGTGCTAACAAAATGAAATAAGTTGTATAATAAATAAAATAAGTACTGTTATATTTTATGCAAACATGCCAATATTTTAATCTTGAATGAAATTAAGGATATTAATTATTAAAAATTAATAAATGTGGAGTAGAATCTAAGAGCGGAATTCGAGATTTTCTGCGCATTTAACAATTGTCTGTTGTATATGCATGTGAAGAATTTATGTAAGTACCTGAAATTTTGTGTCATATTGTATTAAAATTCCATATTATGGAATTTTTTTTTTCGAATTTTTCCGACAAATGTTATTAAGCATAAGAAAGGTTTTAATGAAGATATGGTTACTGTTAGTTATTTTTTATATTAAAAATCATGTTTGCATTGCAAATACAAACAACACATCGACATCCAATAATTGTTTAATAAACTGAACTTAAAATAAATAATAAAAACTTGAGAAAAAAAAACATCATACATTTTATTTTGAATGACTGATATTAAAGTTTTTCTTTTTGCTTGAAATTTTTTGATATTTCTTGTTTCTTATAAATTGATTCAAAACTTGAAAACTTACTTTTAATGCCTATAAAAGCTGAAATTTTGTAGAAAATAGATGCTTTTACATTCAGAATTCTGAGAATAAATTACCCCTCGCAATGTCAACTAAATTTTGTTTTATATTTTTTTTAGAAATTATTAATAACTTTGGGGAAAACAAAGCAAATTTCTGTAGTTTTTAAAAATTGTTTTAGATCATCTTTCTTTTGAGAATTACGAGTCATTAATATTTTTTGATGCGATGTTTGTTTTTTTATTTTAATAAGAATATAGAATTGAAAAAAAAAATGGAAAAATTTTGGGCGTTGTAATATTATATAATATATTGAAAAAATTATTTAAAATTATTATATGCTGATTTGACGCGAGATAATTTTAATTTTTGCTAAAAATATAAAAGTTTTAATGAAGGTTTTGTGATAATTAGATTGATTTTTCATTAATTACGAACATGCAAACGATTCCTTCCTGAGTAAGTAACGCTGAGTAATTATATACATAAAATAAATTCTGCAATTTTGTCCGGTCTATATAAGACGCAATACTAATACCAAAGCTTAGTGGCATGATTTTGATTTCTTGTTTTTGCGTGCAGTGCTAAAAAGTTTGCGTGCCTTCTTACTTTTAGCTGCTTATTTCGCATTCGCTTTGCGAAATCTTAGCGAATTTCCAATATTTTTTAGCATCTCGGGATGAAATGATGTGATAAATGTGCCGGCTTAAAATATTAAAGAGACCGAGACATCCGCTCGGTTGAATTTGCAAACTCGAAAAAGTACAAATTATTTACATCCGGCAATGGTCTAATACTTATCGTTCCGTGCCGACTTAGCACGTTGGTCGATTTAAAAAAGGTCTCCTTTTCATCGCTTCATTTATTCCTCAGTGATGCGTTAGCGGGGATTTGCTCCTTTGAGATGGGGTTTTTTTTGTAGCTTCATGCGTTTGACTTACATCCATTTTTTTTCGTTTGGAGATTGATTCGTTTTTAATGCCCAAGATCAATTCAGTCGTTACATGTTTCAAAAAAATTATGTGTTGAATTTTATTTATTTTTATAGGTTTTACTGATTAACCAATGTAAAACAAGTAATGTAAAAAACAATTTTTTAAAATTAATTCCTACTTTGGATATTAGGAAAAATTTAGGAAGTTAGGAAAATTTTTCAGTTACTTTTTTATTAAATAATTACAATTCTTGTTCTCCTGTTCCGCTTTTACAATGGAAGGAAGGTGCAGTGCTTCTGAGGGCATGGATCCCTGAACACACGAATAACGATCACCTTTGACTCAGTACCCCCCCCCCCCCAGTGGTATAACTCCTGATATGGAGAACTTGGTGACCAGGTTTAAACTCGCAGCACAAGGAATGCGAATCTAACATCCTACCAACCTGGCTATTTCGACGTAACAATTACAACATGGAATTATTATAAAGACGATAAAGTTAGTTTTTAATAAATTAATTAAAAAATGAATTAATGAATATTTGAAAAAACCGTATTAACTACAAATGTTATTCTCTATAAATTAAAAAAAATTACTAGAACTTGATTGGATGAATAGAAAGTATTTTATTAACGATTCAAAATTTGAGCAAGATATATCAAAAAAGAATAAGAAAGGGGAAAAAAAGTTTTGTATAAAAAAGAGTAAAGAAGAAAAAAAGGAAAGAAAAAAGGGTCGGAGCAACCATTCTAAAAGGAAAATATAAGGGGAAGATGTGTTGATACCTCGCATCCTAATGGCACAACTAACGTACCATTTGAATTTAAACGACTGCAATTTCCAGTAAGGCTTGCTTTCGTTGTGATCATAAATAAATCCTAGGATCAATTGGTGAGTTTTTGCGGCATTAATCTTGAAAATCCATGCTTTGCTCATGAGCAGTTGTATGTTGCCTGATCTTGCGTTGGAAAACCGTGACATTTATTTGTTTACGCGCTAAATTATCAT
>JAOUZG010043444.1:2920872-2946943 GCA_026289955.1 Argiope argentata | reverse complement strand
AAAATGTCTCATCTGTGTTGCACTACCCCAACTGGTGTATAAAATTCACGCATTTTGCGTTACCACAATTGGGTTTGAATCCTCAATTGGTGTTGAAAATTCACTACTAGTATAATCTTTTATTAATTATTTATAGAACTGTAATTATTAGGAAAGGATAGCCTGGTTGGCAGGGCGTTGAATTCTCATTCCTTGAGCAGCGAATCGAACCTGCCAGTCGAAGATTCTTCGTGCGTGGTGGATGTTAAATCTGCCGTTATCACAAAGTTCACCATAGGGAGAATAACACCACTGAGAGTACTAGGTCAGAAGTGATCGTTCTCTTTTTGAGATATAAATTACAATCTGGTGATGGGTGGATGAATGAATGAAATGCATGAACAAAGTCTGCCCCATGAAAAGGGGTTATGACGTATGTGAGCTAGAAGTCTGATTTCTGCCCTTGGGTGCTCAAGGGTCCATGCCCTCAAAAGCTACTGCAACCTTCTTTCCGTTGTAAAGCAGAACACGAGAACAACAATTGTAATTCTTTAATAAAAAGTAGCTAAAATAAAAAAATTTCCTAATGACTTAAGTAGGAATGGATTTAAAAAAAAATGTTTATTACTTGTTACTATTTTCCTCACAATTTTCCCATTTTTTCTCTTTAAGAATCTTTCTCGTGTCTTAACGAAAATTTTAAAAAGAAATCAACCGAATCGGTCGTTCTCGAGTTTTACTCTTAGTAATACATTTGGCGATTCTTTTTTATTTAATTAGTTTCAGTTTTTATACATAAATTGCAGATGCTATCGCAAATAAGATCTTTGTATGCAGAATAGCAGCCCTATTCTATATGCGTGACCTGCACAGGGACCTGGTTATGCGCAGAAGCATTTATCTGTGTGGGTGGAGCTAATTGTAATAGGGTGAGCGAGTGCACCACCTCATATTACCTTTGCAGTACTGCACCGGACCAGTATGAAGAAGACATACACCGCCCCTGGTGCTCAAACATTTGAGCTTTTCCTGGTTCTTGATTTAATTTCATCTTCAGCATTACGAGATGCTGTAGTTTTCAAGATAATTATTCAAATGATCTATTTACAGTATATTATTATTGAAAATTATCGTTAAATTATTTTTCTAAATTTTCTGATGTTCCAATTTATCAGCGGGGATGTGTAAGTTTTTGTATTCATCTGCGTTAAAAATACTTCATAAATACTTTAAACAAATAAATACTAGAATTATTAATAAAATAAATGAATTATTTTTTAAGTCGATTAAAAGCACTGCTATTTCAATTAAAACAGTCTTTACCTGAAATCGAAATAAAATTTAAAAATTACTTTATAAATATTAATTTAAAACGTCTAGAAACAATTTTTTTAAATTCTTTCTATGCTTAAATTATCTCACGAGACAGAGCGTAATACATTAAAAGCTTTTAAGCGAGAAAAAGCATTTAATGATGTATAAATTTAGTCACCTTTAAATTTATTATATATATAAGCTTAATTTCCATTTTTTGTTCCTTTACCTTTCCTTTCATCATTTGTTAGTCAAAAAATTTCTATAAATAAATTTGCAATTAGAAATAAATTCTTATTATGACTATTTTATTTTAATTAATAAAAATGTATTGATTCTTTCTCCAACAGAACGGTGATCTTCTAGCCAGATTTACACTGTTGGATGCCATGTTGCAGTTCATCGTAGCTGTTGCTACGTCATGTCATCCTCAAGGTAACTATTACAACCTTTTCCGTTTTTTAAGATTAAAAAAATTAACCATTTTAAGAAAAGTATATTATTTAAGCAATCGCTTTCATTTCTTATTGAGAAAGGCAATAGATGCGGACCTTATTTTTCCATCATATAAAAAGAGAAAATACTGTAACTGGGAAAAAAAATTAGAACTCGAAATTTTGACGAATCTCAGTTTCAAATATCTCTAAGCTCAAGACTCATTAAAAAATATATATATTTATAACATAATATAAATGAAATCTACAGACGCAAATTTCAAGTTATCCTGTGAGAACATTATTATTTTTAAGTCATTATTTGTCTTAAACAATTTAAATCATTAAGTGGTTTAAAAACAATTTAAACAAATATTGCAGATTCCAATTCTAATTGATCATTAGTCCAAATACAAAATAATAATAATAATAAATATGTTTATCAAAGAAAAATCATTTTCTTTTAACTTTCAATAATATTTTAATTAAAATAAAAAAAATGTATTTATCAATGAAAAAATAGTTTGCTTTTAAATTTTAATAATATTTTTAATTCAAATAAAAAATATGTTTATCAAAGAAAAAAAAATTGTTTGCTCTTAACTCTTAATAATATTTGAATTAAAATAAAATAAAAATGTTTATTAAAGAAAAAAATCGTTTGCTTTTAACTTTTAGTACTATTTTAATAAAAGCAATTGATAATAAATTTAATCAAATATTTCAAACAATACTGGTAAAACAAATCTTGAATGTCATGGGTCAGGTGAATCGCTATCTACCAGTGAAACAACGAATATTTCTTGCCTTCCAATTTCGGAGACGCCTAAACCTCCTAACCAAAATAACATCATGTTCTCACATGATAAATAAAAAAAAAACAGTCTGTATGCATGTTATTTGAAATGTTTTTAGCATAAGGCATTAAACCGAATTTGTAAATTTATAGTAAATACAAAGTCTATTTCACTTAAAGAAATGTATGAATTAAAAAAAAATTATAAAAAATAATACGCGGTTAGAGTGGTCACCCTGTAAGAAGGCTTCCATCTTTATAAAAAGAAAAAATATATATTTTCTTGAAGTGACAATTTTCTTCCCTAGAAATATTTAGTTACTAAAGCAAGTATATTTTTTTCTCCGTAATTCCATATTCTTAAACGAATACAATGTACAATGTAATAATCTGTTTATAAAATTTACTTCAGGATTGACCTTCTGAATACGAAAAGAGCTATTTTTTGTTATTATCTATCGCTTTGTAAACTTAGAAAGTTCAAAAGGTATCTACTAAAGGTAGCTACAGACATGGCCTTTATGTGAATTTAGCATCAAATTTGCAGATTTCTCTCAATTTTGCACCTTTACTCTGTTCGCCAATCCCTGTCCATATGAACATAATGAATCGAAAACTGATATAGTTAGATATCCGAAATTAATTTAATCGATTTATTATTAATATTCGAATTCGATAATAAATTTTTGACCCAAGTCAACAAAGGATGAACCATCTTTCAGACTTGTATTTCAGTATCAAAATATCTTGTTTCGATAAGAAATTTGACTCCAAGAAATAGTGCGAGCATTCACTTTATCGTAATGGAATAGTTTAACTTTCCCCACGAAAAATGTCTTGTGAATTCCTATATTCGCGCATGCGCTATTTGAATTTGGTGTTACCTCTTCTGACTAGTCGATCACTTCATATTCATCGCTTACGTTCTGCAGGAAAAGACATAATGAATTCTGAAACTTATTAAAGGCCATGTGAACGAGATTTACAGCAATAGTGGTTTTCTGATTTAGATGGCTGCCTAAAACCATTGACTAAATCAGAGACAAGTATTTGGATTGAAAAAATATTTGTAATATCGTTGTTTAGTAAGCAAATTTTTAAAAATATAAATTTTGTAAAAAGTATATTTATATTGAATTAATTATGAATTACATATTGAAATTTTAATTATTTATGAGATGTTTATATCATATGTCATTTGATAGGCTCTGTTAAGTACTAACTTTTAATATATTAGGCTTCAGTTTTATTTCTTTGTAGATTGTGTAATAATTCCTTTTATATATAATTTAAGAATAAATTAATTAAAAATTGAATTTTTCAAGAATTAGATTTTTTTATTTTAAAGGAAGAAATTTGTTGAAATTAAAAGAGATGCATCTTACATTCACTGGCCAATTAATTAGAAACCCAAGATCAATATTTTATTGGACCACCTTTTGCACAGGCAGCTTTTCTTATCCGTTTGGGCATCGAGTCTACAAGCTTCTGGAGTGCATTTACATCCAGAGAATATCATGCATTGGCTATGCAGCTTTTTAGATCTTGTAAATTGGATGGAAGAAGAGAGTGTTGTCGGATGCGTCTTTCCACCATATCCCACACATTTTTTATGGGGTTAAGATCCGGGCTATGCGGTGGCGTGGGAAGGGGTTGGAAGTCAGAGTGATGCTCAGCGAACCAATTTTGAACACTTCTGGCACGATGTATAGTGCATTATCGCCCATGAAGCATCCGTCGCCATCAGGATAAAAATACAGCATTGCAGGGTGCACTTGGTGTGCCAGTATATTTAGGCATCACATGGCTGTTTGTTTACCCTCGAGGAACATCAGGGCACCACCTCCATGACAGCAGATTGCGCAGTGTGAATAAGGCAAGATGAATTCAAAGCTTAGTGGGGTTCACGCCAAATTCCATATCTTCCATCAGTTCAAAATAAGGTGTAGCGTGCTTCATCCGACCACATTACCCGTTTTCAATCCTCAGATGCCCAGTGCCTTCTTTCCCGACACCACTGCGAACGAAGTTTTGCGTGTCGGGCTGAAATGGGTGGTTTTCTCACGGACCATCGACTATGCCTCCCTATCCTCTGCAATTCTTTGTGCATGGTTCGAGTTGAAATCTATTGGGAAGAGCCTTGTTTGACGATTTGTGTCAGTTGAATTACAGTAGAGTTCTGGTTTTTTCTATCGGAGACGACGCCGATCACACTCTTGAGAAAACTGTGCTCGATCCGTAGTTACGTCTTCTAGTAAAGGACTGTGGGTTCTGGTTCGAACTTTGAAAACCTTTGATATGTTTGCTTTTGAGAAATCAGTGAGATCTGCCGTATTCGAAATCGAGTGACCTGCTAAACGGGCACCAATAATAATCTCGTTTTTAAATGGTGAAAGATCCATTTTATTTCATTCATCGCGAAAAGGACACATAGACCTTACTTATACTGGCATTCTAACCACGTGTAGCCCACCTCATAACAAAAAAATTTGCATACTTCATCCTTAGCACGCATTCAAATGCAAATCTCAAAGGATTCTAATTCATTGGCCAGTGAGTGTAATATGTACTGCCTCAAAACGGCGAAATCAGCCATTGAACCACAAAACATATATGCGAATAAGTCAATATAGAACAGATGAAACTTAAAATTTACCTTTTTTAATTCTAAAAGCGATCTAATTTGGTTTTAATGTATTTGTAAAAATTAAAATTCTTTAACATGAAGTGTTTTTTTTTAGAGGAAGGCATGGGAGGAGATGCAGATGAAGTAAGTCATATATCTTTATACAAAATTTGAATTGTTGAATTATTTACTTGACATTTTTAAAGAATAAAAAATCTTTATCAAAAACAGATCAGATTTTTGTGAAAGCAGTGATTTTCAAAATGAACAGTTATCAATTGATTACTTATAATAATTTGTTAAACGTTGATTATTATAATTGTTTTAAAAAATCTAATCGAACGTATTTGTATTCCTTTAAACACATTCAATGATTTTCATCACCATCATCCATTTCATTTTTACTTTTATAAAGAGTAATTTATTGAAATGAAAACAATGAACAATGATGGTGATGAAAAATTTGTTGAGTTGAGTTTGTTGTTTTATGGCACAAAAGCCGTCTTTGTCTAAAATATTCATCATTCTCTATTTCAAAATATTTCCATCAGTTAATAATAAAATTAAACTATGGTGTGTTTACGAAACCCAAATGTCTAAAAGCGTAACAGTGATACTGTGCTTAAAAGTGCGGTTAATGTTTATATAAGATCATTAGGAAAAAGAAAACCGATATTTTTTAAATTATAAAGGTCTACATGTTGGTTTTGGAAAGCAACTCGCCCTCAGGATGAAATTTCTGAAAACATGCAAGATGCTGGATAGAAAAACGTAGATAATCCACAAGGATGTGTAAAATAGGCGTTTTACATTGGCAATGTATAATGCAAGACTATTATACACTGAGAAAAATGGTGCTGTATCTCCCATCATCAAATGTCGGTGGGTGAATCGAGTGTACCCACTCTTTAACCTAGTTAAAATTGTGTCCAGCTTTCTAATTTGCAAAATAGGACAGCAATCTATTGTGGGCTTAATTGTATGAATCTTATTATGAATCTGTGCATCCCATTCAGTTTACCATTTAGAATGCAAAATGCGACATATATATTTCTTGTAGTCAGAAAGAGGAATCTGTGTTGACAAGAAAGTAGTGGCCAGTTTAGCTGCCATATCAGCCATTTCGTTCCTTGCAATTCCCATACATGCAGGAATTCAGCATAATAATTTGAAAGCCTTCCAAGAAAGTTTGTTTTAATTTTCGAAAATCAAAGGATAGTTGTGAACATGTCAAGATGATAAGGATTACAAAGCGCTCAAATGATCAGTATATATATTACTATCTGCAGAACAATCGAAAATTACCGACAAAGTCTTTAAAATAGCAGTTGCCCTTCTGTAAAAATGGAATAACATGAATAAGCTATTGTGGGAATTGAAATTAATATAAGCGATAGAAGTATGATCAGAATCTCTACAGCCATCTGTAAAAATAGCTTTAAACTGACTATATTTTTGGAGATGGTCAGCAAAGTTTTGCTGATAAATGATATCTGCAGTGTTTTGTTTATCAAAATTTTGAAAAGAACTCAAGTATTTTTTATCACGAGATATCCATGGTGGTAAGAGAAATGATTGTTCAGAAACTATTTATTCTATCTTTACATGTAGTTCCGAAACTAAAAGTCATTCTCTCAAAGAAAGTGGGTATTAATAATTAATGTGGATAAAAAATTTGTTTATATAACTGTGGTGTTTAGGTAAAATATTGTCATAAAAAGTTTTCTCACAAAGAATAATTTTAATTTATACTTGTATAATAATTCAGACCAAGCATTGCAAATAAAGTTATTGCATTGAACAACCTACATAGCAACCAATTCTCGGGCTTATTAATAATTGTTTCATTTCAATTTTTTAAAAAATACGTACTGGTCACGTTTAGAAAAGAAATTCTATTATTATTCTTTTTTCTGACACAAATTTTCTTTTCCCAGCACAAGGCAGAGAATGACAAGTCCAAAGATTTTCAAGTATTCGGAGGTAAGATATGAAATGTCATTTCATAAAAACACGTAGTTAATATTGATTATCATTACTCATCTCTCCTGACTTGTACTGACCCCTCCCCCTATTCTCCGCAAAAAGTTTTCCAATACCTCTCTTTCAAAGTCGTTTTCTTTCTTCAATTGAATTTACCACAATTGTTAACTCAGATAACATGTGTGCGTCTTAAACAAATTCGTTTGACATATTGTGTATTCAAAATGCATTTCTTCTCTACCAGTTGGTGTTGCAAGATTAATTCATTTCTCTATTCGTCATTTTTTGATTAATTCTGTGACTTTTTTCTTCTTAAAAATCTGGTAAGAATAGATAGTTACATTTTGCAGTGTACAATGTTGTAATGGCAACACGACCCTATTACTAGTATTGAACAAATTAAAATAATATATAAAATGTATGCCTATGTAAAATCGTTTTCAACTTATCCACGCTAAACAAGTTTATTAGTATTGAATACCTTAGATATCTGTCAATAATTCAAAAAAATAAGTAATTAAGATCTAAATTATCTTTATTAACAGTGGAATTTGTCTAATAGGAAAAGTTTCCATTTATCCAAAAATTATTAAAAATATCCAGGGTTAAAGATTAGTGTCATTAGATAAAAAAGAATCACTTTAAGTTTAAAATTAAAATATTTATAAATTTCTTTTTAATAATGAAGATCTAGCACCGATGTGCAACCGGCTCTCTAGAATAATTCAGAAGTAATTTTTTTTGTAGTTTTGACTTTAATTAAAATAAATTCTTATCATACATGATATTTTAGTGTTACATTAATAAGAAATTTTAAGGACAATTTCAATGTACTTAAGGATAATATTGGAAAACTATCTTTGCATATCATTTGATTCTGAATATTCATTCAAACCTTCAATCTGCATAAAAATGAAATTAGTTAATAAATGAATTCTTATCACATACTGTAAATCCGTCCTTATTTTATATTGCAGGTGCTGGCAGAACACTTCGTTCTCGAACAGTTGCAGCGAATTCTTAAGACATATTTATATTCAGTCATGAAACTTTTCCAATATTAATGCATTTATCCCATTTACTGCTTATAGATTCATAAAAAAAGTATTTTTAAAGAAATAATGCCTTGTATATAAAATCAAGCAATCTTAGATTAAGAAAATGAATGTAGCTGTTTTAGAAATAAGGTACTCTTTAGCTTTAAAAGTTTCTAAAATAATTCAACTTTTACTGATACTTCTTTTCTTTGCTTTGAGTAGTATCATTTTCAAGTAAATGCATTTATTTAATAAGCAAGTAGATTTCAAATGCACTTCCTTTCTCTGTTTAATTCTCCAGCTGTTATAATTTTTTGTTGTAGTTATTAATCAAGGTCTTTTTATGTTTTTTTTATCAATCAGCAGATAAAAACAGCAAGATATTAACATATTTTTACACTTTTATATGATTGTCAGTAAATAGGTAGTTTTAAAATTGATTGCTTGTTAGGTTCTTTCTATGCCTTAAATGTACGAAAATTGTTACGAACCGTAATCTTTGTGAAATAATAACTCCTAACATTCCATCCTTTTTCAAAAAAAGCTTCTGTGATAATACTCCGCCCGAACACCACATGCATTTCTGTGAATGATTATGACTTTATAAGATTATATTTTGTGTTTTGAGAAATTGTTTTTTCAGTTTCAGTTGTGTTTAATTTTTAAAAAATTGTTTTAAAAGTATCCTTTTCATTAAGTATAAATTATTATTTTTTTCTAACACATTATGAATATGTCTTGGTGCAATAAAAGCTTTACAGATTGCTTCAAATGTCATTTATTTTCCCCACTTAATTTTATAATTTAAGCATATTATCACATCTATATTTCAGATTTCATTCAAAACAGTGTTTTAATACAATTCTGTAGAGCTAGATCATTATAATGGAATATTTCTTTAATAATATTAGATTTCTATAGAGAAATATATTCAATACAGACCCATGTTATAAGTTTGTTTTAGGACAGGTGTTGATAAGGTAAGAAATAAAACAAATCCAAAACTATTTATACATAAAACATTTATTTTCATCATGTTATTTTTTATACAATATTAAAAAATATACACAAAGTTACAGAATTAATTCTAAGCTGCTTTCAAACTCAACTAGAAAACATTGGTAAAAACAGTAAACCTGAGAAAAGTTAAAACACCTGACAAATGGCCATGATAGCTAAATAATACACACAGAAGTCGGGGGTAGAAAGAGCATTGAGGGAGGCCAACTGAAAACGTCTGGTGCCCTTCGAACCAAAGATGAGGTCCATGTTGAACTGAAAACATGCTTTAGATGAGACAATGATGGTGAAGTTGTTAAAAATTCTAGAATGACAACACGCAACACATGGACAGCATCATTGGAACACAAGAAAGAAAAGAATTTAAAACAGGAACAAAACTATATTATTTATGGCAGTCCGCAAAACTGCATGCATATTTGAACTTTCGTGATTCATATATTCGTGGCACTATATTTCAAATTCATAAATACAACGGACAAAATTTAAATAAAGGAAATAATAAATACGTCTTTGTTCTTGAACCACTGAGTCGGAAAATAAAATTAGAAGGAACCAGCACACAACTTTAGGAAGCTGCTGCAGATCAGAAAGCAAACAACTAGAATCTATGTGAAAAAGAAAACCCAACTGGACGTAAAGAGAAAAGAAATAAATGCTGTGTAAAAATTGTAAGTAACAAATATTGCAAAAATAACAACAAAAGCCATAACAAAAGAATTCCAAAAAATAAATTTTAGAAAACAAACAATTCACCGGGAAGAAAGAATTTTCTTAAAATAGGAGAAGTAATAATAAAGACCGATTGGGACTGTCCTTGCCAAACAAGAAAAAAATTTGGACTTATTATTAATAAGAAAAATACTGCGATTCAGAATTTATCCATTCTTTTTACTGATAGAAATAAATCCTTTTATTTCTTAATTCTGCATGTTTTGACTATTAAAAATTTTTAAAAGAATAATTTTATAAAAAAATTATATCAATATCCCAATACTGTTTGTTTTAAAGAGATTACTCTAAATGTTACATATAAAAGATTTGTATATTTACCATATTCAATTATTTCAGCAATTTTTGTCACATATTATGCATAAAATATTCAGAAACTATTTAAAATTAAAACTGCAGAGAGAAAATATCTTCTTTTGCAATCAGTAAAAAGAGTGTTTAAATTCTGAAAGGGGTGGGGTTGGAAATACAGTTAAAACACATAGGTATACCAAAAGATTATACGTGCAAATTCTACCATCTATCTTTACATCTTTTAAAAGAAACTGACGGCTGTGAGCATAAAAACTTGAAGTGAGTGAAAACATTTGCATCACAATAAAGATGAATTTTTAATGACAAAATCTGATGCTCCCTTTCTATCATACTTATGTTTATAACAAAATCAATATATCTGCACTTGCTTTATACTTACGAAGCTACAAATGGCTTTCAAAACATTGTTTATGGAATTAAAATTAAAACCATTGTGAATTTTTGAGTGTGGAATAAATGTCCCTTAAAAAAGTATTGCAAATATTTTAATGTAAATTACATATGTAAGATTTTTATAAATTAGGCATTAATAGAACTATTTTAGCCAATAGAATGCGATTAATAGCTAAAAAAATCTAAACAAATTGTTAATATTTTACATAAGTTGGAAATATGCAAAGCATTATTCAACTAAAATTAATCGTTTCATGTTTTTAAATACATTCAGATGTTCATAAATATGGGAGCATACATTTTTGGGAGCATACATTCAGATGTTCATAAATATTTTGAAAAACAGAAATATGACTTGATTAACAATATATCAAACATTTAGCAGTCATATTTTGAACGTTCTGCTCACAACCGCAGTTATTGAATAATATTTTTCCCCAGAAAAAAAAAATGCAGCAATTAGTACTACGAATCTACTCCTTTAAACCCCCCTTAACGAGCTACATCCTATGAGATTAACTATGCACAAAGTACCATTAGGTGTAGAACAGAATGCATCATGCTGCATCCATTGACATATGTTATTTATACACACGTCCTTTGCGAAATAGAAAAGAGGAAAGAAACATTGAGCATGTCCAACACCATCAGATTTACAAGAGGAAGAAAGGCCTAGAGAAAACGACTTGAGCTCACCGAAACAGCGAGACGAGATACAAGGGCATGTCATGTGGTATGCATATACATACAATATATATATTAATATTTATATTTATAAGAAATATATATACTCAAATGCTTCTTGCAGCACTGCATCCTGTTAACCAATCATATGCTGTATAAGAAAACACTTATAATACTTTCCTGTTTTTAATATTTATTTTTTTATAAAACAGGACTGGAAATCAATAAACCTGGTATAACACAGAATCCTAGTTATGATTCATTTTTATTTTCATTATATACAATTTATACAGATACAGTCACCAAAATTAAAAAGTTTGGCATTGTCATTTATTTACTTTTAAATTCTTTTTTTTTAATGTTTAGAATTTAATTTAGGACTTTTAAATGCCCCCTGCAATGACCCATCGCAAAATAAGGTTCCCCTAAAATTGATTCCATATTTAAGTGCTGCCCTTTTCAAAAGAACGATTAGAATTTAAATTAAATAATGGTACGAGAAGCTTGCTGACAAAAAGAAATTTCAGGAGAGAAAAAGAAAGTGTAATATTTAATTTTATCTTGGTGATGGTAACTTGGAAGTCAAATTAAAAAGTCTCCCTGAGATATGACCTTCCAAGAAACCACACAAATAAAAAAAAAACACAACCACATATATCGGGAGGACATGATGAGGTAGGCCATAAAAGAGGAAGGATTCACTAGTATGTAGGTTACACATAAACAAATACAACCTACAATAAAGATATTTTTTAACAATTGATTTCAATCAACAGAAATGGTACCATAAGAATAATAAATAACAAACTACTTACAACTTCAAATTATTTGTTGTAACGGCTGTGCAAATTTCAATTCCAACATGTCTAAAAGGTGAAAAACTGCTGTGCTTTTGATATATTTAAGAACTCAAATCAAAAGTTTTTTTTAAAAAAATTCCCTCCATGAAAATAAAAGCAACCCATACAAAAAAATATATATACCTGAAAGCTAGTTAAGTTGTAAGAATAACTTAATGTGATGTCTTAATTTTTTTTAAAAAAAATGTTCTTTTATGATATCCTATATTTAATGTTATGAAAATGGAAATGAAACAGAAACAGTTGAATATTATAGAAGACATACGGAAATGCATGAGTTAAATTCCAAAAGAATAACAATTAAAATCAACTCTTACAAATAAAGAATCAAGTGTTGTTATAAGCAAAACATATAGAGTGAAAGAATTTGAACAGTGCCTATCTTGCATTGAAATAAAAATGAAAATCTGAAATCAAAAGATTATTATGAAAGGAAAAGAAAAATTATTCAATTTCAGCACCTATATTTGTATTAGGAAAAGTCAGCGAGAAATAGAACTAGTCATCTTTGTAGACAACTTTTAAAATTTTAAATAAGGAATTTCTAATAGGATGTTATATATAATAATAATAATAGCATGATCAAATAAAAAGGACCTGCTATATTTTTATGGCCATAAAGAAGATAATAAATACTATACATCATCTAAGTAAGATACAAAGTTATTTATAAACTTGGATGTGTTCTTCCGTCAACTGAATGAAAACAGCTTAAATAGAAGTAACCATGTCAACAGCTTCTACAAATTTCATCAGAAAGATAGTTAAAAGTAAAGCCCTGCCTAAATCTTCCCCTCGCACCATAGCTAATACTGTTAAAGGAAAAAAATAATAATAACTAAACCAGCACCCCCACTGCGCTATGACACACTTAGGGGTATCTCCTTGCGACTGCATTGGCAGGGGGTTCAACATATAGAATTCAAAAGCAGCTTCCTCTCAAAACCTGAAAATTTTCTTAGCTCAAAATGGAATTACAGCAATGAATTTGTACTTATAAGTATTCTCTATGCTATTATGCAGTATTAAAATAACTATACATGCTTGTTCTTGGATGGGGAAGAGGCCGTTCAAATACTGTGTCGTCCCAATTTAGAAATTTACACTTCCCACAAACAACAATAACTATTCTTTCCATCTTGTTTAGTTAATTCTTAGCAGCATCTCCATCGTATAATATTCTTAAATTATTATCCATCCTCTTGGGTAACTAGAATTATACTATTTTCTTAAAAATTTATTTTTACCGCCATTTCTTGTCCCGTTTTATTTGTATACTAAATATAAAAAACAAACAGTCATTTATTCACGATGAAATTCCACAAAAACAGGACCAATTAATTAAATGATGCAGCAGAGCATCCTTATGGGGTTTTTATCAATCCAAAAACTAACAGTGTATCGCAAAAATTCTTTATAAAAAAATGTTAAGATTTTAAATCGACATGCAGAGTTAATGTGGAAATAAATTAGCGACCAGTTTTTTTTTGTTTGTTTTTTTCTCTTATCACTGATAAAAGTTTGCAAAAATACTGAATACTCTGGTTCTGTTATTTATATATATATATATATTTAACCAAAGACTCACAACAAACATACATCTAACTATTTTAGATAGAAAGCACAAAGAAGGGGAAGGGATGAATTCTTCAGCTCTTTATATTATTATTACTGCTGGTTATCTCCTTCAGCATTACGATAACACAATCGATGCCGTCAAGATTTGTCTTCAGGTACAACCCAATATTTGAGCGGCAGTTCGTATTTCATTATCAAATCCGTTCAGTAACTAAGAGACAGATAGGTTCAGCTTTGCCCAACATAGCATTTCTAGAAGCAATGAGCCACTGCTAGCAGCATAATCCACTAGAGAGAAGCAGAGACAGTGGATCTAGTCTTACTTAGCAAGTAAAATCTGAAATTTATACAACCTCTTCTTCTGAGACAGACAGAGAGAGAGAGAGATGTGTACAACACTGTAATTAGGTACTGAATAAGGCAAGCACACATTATGTGGCTATATTTTGTAGGGAGTATATTAGAGATACACTAATTTTCAAATAGCACTTTATAAGAAGTTACAATACAGAGAATGAACAAGTGAGAGAAGAGAGATGCATTTAAAATAATACACTTTGCTCAGAATTGAGCATTCCCTACCAGTACAAAGGACATCTGAAATTTAACATCATCATAAGGGGTCCTTAAAAACTGAAAAGAGAGGGGGATGGGGAAAGTATGCATTTATTGTTTATATCAGAGAGACTTCTAGAAGTACATTTGATCCGAAAGATTATTTCTTTAAAATATACCAAGTATCAATTTGTACTTTGCAGAGCACCACTTAGAAATACAACTAGCTTCAATGGTTTTTAATACAAATTCTAATAAAAAATTTAAGAAAAAAGAATTATTACACAGCTGATGAAAGCAGAATGTATTATTTTGACATGAAACTTTCCTTCTCAGAGTTCATACGCAAGATAAATTTGTACTTTTAGTCACATTTTTTTTTCTTTTATTGATTATGAAACAAAATGTCGATATAATAAAGAATTCAGCTGCAGTATGAACTCAGGATACCAAACATTAAAAATAATTTTTTTTATTTGTAAATGAAACAGTTTAAAATTCTAAGACGATTTTCTCTTTTTTTCTTTTTAAAGAAGGCACCAAAGAAATGAGAGATTCATTTGAGGGATGGATGGAGCAGATGATGTTATTGTCACAAACATTTATGATCCTAAGCAGTCACGTGGCGACACATAAACATTACTTGGAATATTGTATGAATGCCACCATGACTTTGCAGAAATGTCACCAAGAAATATCCCATGCTCCTTTATTATGAGGAAAAGCTCAGAAACTTTTAACATCGTGAAGTAATCTTCAAGAGAATTATCAGGGGAGAAAAAGGCAGAAGACTTACTATAATTGAAAACTATGCATTTTTACTCGAGAGCCCTACTCAGTTTAGAAAATTTTGTACAGATGTTGTACTTAAAAAAGAGTCGACTTTAAGCAGTTTTTTTTTTTATCTCAAGAAACTCTTATATTTTCCCCCAACAAATGAGAATTAGACAGAATGGCAACGTCCGGTTTTGTGTCACATGAAACAAAAGCTATGAAATGTATGCTTTTTTAAGTGGGCTTAAAAACATTTATCTGTACAGTTCAGACGTATTTCCAAAGGAAGTGCTTCGAAATGAAACATGTCGCTTATTATTCTTTAAGAAATGCACCACAGTCTTAAATAAAATATTTATACTTGATATTGCTAGATTTTGAAAATAAAAATTAACAATATTAAAAATGTATTTCTCAATTTAAAATGGGTGAAGAATGTATATACTCACTACTCACATATTTTATGTAATAAAAGAAACATAAGCAAATAAATCAAAAATTTCTCAACAAGTTACTTAATGCAACAATAACAAATTATTTAAAAATATAAATAATAATAATAAAAAAATTTCAAATTTTGGACTTTTAAAAAAATTGCAGAATTTGACAAGATTAATCCAAAAAAATGCAAAAAATAAAACAACTTTCATAATTTTTAGCCTTTCTAGCACAATAATATATGCATAAAATTTCATTCAATACTTAACATTATTAAATATCAATTTAGATTGGATTCACAAAGAAAATCACCGGGATTGTTTTAAAATCATTACAAAGAATCCATTACTCATTTGAAATAAATAAACCAAAGAATTCTAAATTCTTTGAAGATCAAATTACTTAAGACATTCATATAGATATTGTGAGCTGAGAAAGAAATATACAAATGCATCAAAAGTTGGCAACAGGTAAAAAATAGTCTGCTATCTTTATATAGTACTTATTGCCATTTCATTTCAATAAAAAAAAATTATATTTCAAATTTAAACATATCAATTCATTCAAATAAATATTTATCTGACAAGGGAAACAAAACATACAAAAGGTTTTTGACTTATAGATATACAAATCTGACAAAACAAACTAAATACAGTTTCATAAAATATGCTTTGGATGCTTTTAAATTTGTTTTCAGTGAGTATTTAAAAAATTGGATAAGACGCTGAATTTAAGTTTAAGCCATAGCAAATATGGGGAAAAAACGTATTTAAAGTAACAAATAATTAATCTTGAAAGACAGGAATGTTAAATTAAAATGCCATTTTGACAAATGGTTCATTTCAAATGAACACAAAGCTAATTAATGCCATTTTCAGTCATAAAAATGTTAATGATTGTCCTTGTAACAGATATATAATATGAAATGAGAAGGATATTACTGGATAAACTATGTTTATGTAGCAATAAAAATACTCAAACATCATGAATTACACATATTGCAACTGAACATGGAATTACCCATTCTGTGAATTCATTTAATGATATTCTATTTTAAAACAATAATATGAACTAGGAATCACTTTGGGATCATAATATAGATAATAAATAATTCTTTCATAAAAAAGAAGTTATTTGGGGAGACATAAAGAGAAATAAGAGTCAGACTTTAGATTCTACTGAATTTACTGAAAATCGATTAATGCATTTTCATTTTTAAATTATGAAATCTTAAGAAGGCTGAAATCAGCTAACTTAAGATGTGGTTTCATAATAGGAAATAAAAAAAAATGTTTAATAATAAGACTTTTTATATACATATTTAAAGAAAATTTCATTAATTAAATGTCAGTGATTAACTTTTAACAAATTATTAGAATAAAAACAATGTTGAAAACAAATCAGATTTTAAATTTAAATGTTATCCAGTATATATTTTTATTGCTGTGTTTCGGTTTCAATCACCTACACCATTATAAAAAAAATTTCATTATTTTTTTCAACCAGTCTGAAATAAATTTTCATCCATAAAAAGCCTTACGTCAAATAGGTAATCCTGATTTTCTATACTCTGATATCATATCAATGGCTAAGGAGGGTTGCATCTTAAAGGGACTCTGACTGCCTTTTCCAAAAAAAATCTCTCACAAAAATTAGATTAAAATAAAATAGTCATGATTAATAAATGCAGATCTCTACAAGAACTACATTGATAGTAATAAGGAAAAGCATTTGGGACCATTCAAGAAATTTTACTTAACTATCACAGAATGGGGCTGAAAAAAAAAAGAGAAGAGATGAAACAACAATAATTTCAAGAAATTAATGCTTTATATTTTGTTCCAATTATAGATAAATAAAATTCATGTACCTGTAAAAAGTATTCGAGCATATTTTTAAAATCATTTTTTAAAAAGAAAATAAAAGTGAAACTATGTATTGTAGTACAGGTACCAAATATTACAGTACTTAGATGCACTACAGAACACAACATAAGGAAAAATTAGAGGTAGTATTATGCATGTCATCTATAAGAAAATAAGAATACTGAGTATTTAAAATATGAATTGTAAATATGGAATGCTCATGATTTCTCTACTTGGGCATTTTCGTTTGGAAGGGGGGAACAAATAATAATATTTTTTAAAAAAGCTGAACACTGTTGCTAAACTTATCCTAAATTTTTTTTTCAAGGAAATGAAAAACATTACAAAGTTATTAAAAGTAAATACAATTAAAAATATTACCTTAACATAAAATAAAACATCAAACAAACAAAAGACAAAAGTAGTAGAAGCCTTTGAAAGGAAATAGTCAGCTTTAAATAAGAATCTAAATTCTCATATTTTTAATAAATTAAACAAATTCATTACATGTTTAAAAGTTAGAAACCACAAGTTAAAAATACAGAGAAAAAAAAAGTGAAAAGTATGCGGTCGTTTGAACAATTCTGGTAGAAAGGCATGAAACTCAATAGGGTCTTTGTAGAAGATCCAAACTATTTTGGAGTAAAGTAACACAAAAGGAGGACATAACAAACAATAAAGCAACAAAATTCTATATACAACATACATATAATATATAAAGAAAAAATGAGGTAGAAAGCATCTAAGTGTAACAGGACCCAAAAACATTGCTTTCAGCACTGGATAAAGTTACAACAGACCAATTGAATAATTGGAATAATAATAAAATAAATTAAAATACAACAGTTTAATTACAAGATTTAACTACAAATGAAGAAATCCATAACAGCCACTATATATTAAGCAGCTATCAAAATCAGTAACGTTTTTAACACTAAATCCAATGCTGAATTGTCCCTGTCATATGGAGAAAAACTGAAGCTGCACTATCAAATGTTTTCAGAAAAACTAGTTGAATACATTTATCTGAATCAATATTATAATTGGGATCATTTCTCAAAATACCAAACAAAATCAAGCATTTCAAAAGTGCACAATTTGAATTAAAAATTAATATAATAATATTCATCAAATTAAGTTAGGAAATTTTGCTCAATTTTTTTATTCCTTCACAAGATTAGAAGGAAATTTAACCATTTCAGAAGATTCATTGCATAAATTTGAGAAATAATAGTATGATTTTGAAAATAATAATACTTCTATGTAATATATATTATGTTAAATTCATAATAACATTCTCCAATGTTTTCTTGAATCAAGAATAGATTTCTTCTTTTAGCGAAAAAAAATTTTTTACCAGGGGGTAACAAAAATAATACCTGCCTACACAAATTAGTTAATTAAAATTATAAATTTCTACACACAAAATATGAAAATTATGAATAGTAAGGCAAATTGTATTTAATATAACTATATTAGAAAATTACCCATAGTAAGAATAAGAAAATTGGTTTCTCATTTAAATAAAAATATGTTTTGTATTTTAAGATATCTTCCCCAGCATACATACCAATCAAATTTAACTTTCAATCAAATCAGAGAAAATTAAAAGGATAAAATTGGTTTTCATTCAGAAGTACATATAAATGAAATACAGTCTTAAAACTCATGAACATGATCATTCAAAAGTATTCTGCATGACTTAATGTGGAACAGAAGAATTCTGATTATAATAAATGCAATAAGTTAACTATCATGATATTTCTGAAGAAATAGTTAAAAGAACTGGTGATGAAAACTGTTATTCCATTCATAATGTTAGGAAATTTTAACCATGAATAAAAGCTGCCAAAGTTGAATTAATGCCACAGTATACTGAAGCAAAGTTTTAAAATATTAATCATAACACAATACTCAAAAGTTTTGTAAAATATATTGCCATGTAACTTTGCTAAGATGAAAGCAATATAACAAGAACAAAAAAAGTTGTTCATGAATTCAGGTTTAAAATATGATTTGCAAGACATATGTTCCAATTTCATATTTTACAATTCATATTGTAATTATTATTTTCAAAATTAATTTAGATTTTCATGCCAGAAATTTCTTAATAAAACTAAAAAACTGGTTTAAGAATTCCAGTTTCAAACTCGATTCTTAAGATATATGTTTTCATTTCATTTCTTAGAACTGCTTTGAAAATATTATTTCCAAAATTAATTTTTGTGCTAGATTTTTTTAAATTAAGCTAACAAAATACAATTGGCATTTTGAGGCATCACATAAAAACTTAGAAGGAAATCCTTATTACAGACACAGAGTCAAACAGGAAACCGTTGGAAAGAAAAACAATTTACAATAGCACTTCAAATGTGTTACTGTGGCATTAATAAATTCCAAATATGGAGATATTTTTTTAATCCAACGTCTCAATAAATTTGTTATCCAGACAACTATAACCCAATTTTATGCAGCTGCTGTAATATCAAAAATCATACACTCACAGAGACATTCAAACATAAAAATGGTAGTGATAACTGTTATATACAAAACTGAAAATGAGAAACAACCACTTATTTTTCCATTTGGAATGTTGGCATTCTAATGATGTCATTAATCAAAACAGATTTTTCTCTTTCTCAATAAAATATTTAAAAGAGTGCACCTCCAGTTTAACTCCGTAACACAGGTGCCATTTTCACTTGCTTGGTATATATATATTTTTTTATCCTCGAAAAAAGTTTCAATAAACATAATGTACATGGATTTTTTTTGTTAAAAAAAAATCATCTATTTTTCCTTTCTGTTATCTTAAAATGAATAAAAATTTAAATACGTATTCTATGGTACAAGTGAAAAAGTATTGGTGAATGCTTTCGAGTGTCGCATAAACATTTGTAACATAACTATAAAACAGTCCATAAAAAATACCCGCTTCTGACAAAAATCTATGAAATTCTGGCGAGGGAGGATACATACACACACATTTTGCATCCTCCCTCCCCCATGCTCCTTCATGGAGTAGTTTAAAGTTTTATTTTGCACTTCAGTAGGTCTGCGCTGTTGAACGGAGAAGTCAGATCTCGTCTTAAGTCGGTTCAGGGACAGCGTCCGTGTTGGACGACTGAGAGAATCGAGGACCAGCGAGTGGCGAGAGAAATGCATTCACTGAAAATGGGAGTGGCTCACTGCTGTTTGCAGAGTTGCGACTCCTCTCGCCAGGGGGAGAGTTCGAGGTGGATGGCACGCAAGTGGGGTCGCTGTCTGACAGACAGTCTGGTGGTGTAGGGTGAGAACGGGGAGATATGGAGACAGGTGGCACTGTGCAAGTGGTGTGTGGTTCTGTGGAGTCTTTTGATTGGATGTTGGAGGAACTTTCGGTGACATTTGTGTTATTAGCACCATTTGCAGGGGTGTCATTCTTTGATGCTGTGGGAGGGTCTGTTTCGGCAGGTCGCGAGTCATCCTCGTCATCGAGGAGGACAGTGGACGATGTGATGTCTCCTGATTCGTCCATCCAGTTGTTCTCGGCAACTTTGCGGTCATTCACCGTGTAACGTTTAGAGTTTTGGGGTACTGGGTGATCAGAATTCGGAGCCTGAAATGGAAAAAGTGCTTGATTACAATGTTTGCAACAACAACAACAACAAAATTGAGTCATTTATTGCCTTAAATTTATAAATGACACATCTTCAATTAAAGTCATTTCTATCTCACTAGTGAATGTTTAACTGTATTATAAGTTAAATGTACCAACACCACATTATCTGTCATATAGTGTATGTCAGCAAAATCAAAATGGCATAAACACAAATAAAGATTGCAATAAAAATAAAATTATCAATACATAAACTTATTTTTCTTTGCAACAATGACATTGTCTAAATGAAAAGGTATAAAAATAGAAAAAAGTAACTTAACCAAAAGTAATTACCTTTAGTTACTTTTTAGTAAAAGTAACTAAAAATGGTATGCTAAAAGAATCAAGAATACGTTCAAAAATTTGCTACAAACAAAGCAATTAAATCGTATAAAAATTCCATTCTTCTTGGAACTATAATTTTCATTTGGGTTGCTGCACATTCATGAATGAAAAAGGTAAGTGTCACAATACAGCAAAATAAATAAATAAATAAAGTATATGAACAGAGGAAGTCCCCCCCCCTGTTTTCTGTAACAGTCAAAGTTGAACACATTTTAAAAGTCAGGTTAAACAATGATTTAAAAATTTTAAGAATGGAATTTTGACGTTCTTGTTCTAAAATTTTGAAAATTTTTTTTTAAGATAAAAAATTCTGAAACAGTTAACAAAATGAAAATGTCCCGTGCCAGAATTTTAGTTATATTTTGAGTAATAAATTTATTTTCTTCTTAGAATTCTACATTTAGTAATTTATGTTACTTTCAAAACAAATTTCATTAGAATGAAGAATATGATTTATTTAATATGATGTTTCTGCAGTCCCCTCCCTTCATATTACTTAATAAAAAATTATTCAAAACAGTACAAAACATGAAACAAAAAATTTCTACATTTAATTTTTCAAATGAATCTTTAAGTGCATTGAGTTTTTAAACTACTGAATGTGAAATTTTCATAACTTTCAGCATTAGATTCATTTGGTGTAAGAATATCTACAGTCAAAAACCTTCTTTTAAGAATATAAATTATATTTATTAAAAAATAAATAAATATTTATAAATCATTTTATAAAATTAATAAAGTGTCTTATAATAATTTTGTCACAATTTATCTGTTACATTTTCATTTACAAAAGTTGTTGCGACTTATTTGTAAATTCATTAAAAATTCAAAGAAATTTCAATAACAAATCTTCTTATTTACATATTGCATATGTTACTGAATAATATATAACTATAAGAATACTGATGCAATGCAAAATTCTGGATTATTAGATTAACATATCCATGTAACAAAATGATATTAATAAAAAGAATTAATCCACAATAAAATAATTAATAAATGATATCATCATGTCCATAAAAACCAGGCATAAGATTTTTATAATGCAACCAAATATCTACTTAACTGCCAACTTCGTTTCCAGAAGTTTTAGATTACTTAAGTTATAACAAAAAAAAAAAAAAAATATGTAAATTACATACAAGAAATAAAAGCGATGAATTTAATAAGTTTTAAATACAATAAATACATTTCAAATTAAGTTTTCATTCTAATATTTCATAATCAAATAAAATTATTTAATAACAATATAGAGTTGCCATTATATTTTTCTTTAACTAAAGATGGACAAACAAATGCTGTTTAAATGAATTTATCTTAGATACAGATATCTGAGTAAATCTTACATTGTTACTAAACTGATCTCAATAACTGATTTCATATAAATATAAAAATGTCCTTATTTAATCCATTTTGGCATCTTATCAGGAAAGCTTTCAATTTTTAGTAGTATTCTAGAAGTTTTTGAATACATCTGCAATTTTGTAATCACTATTAAAATTTAAAAGGAAACTTTATTCAAATTTTTCAAAGCAAAAGCAGGTTTGAATCAAATAGACCCCATATTAAAACATTTTTTAATGCAAATAACACATCTTTACAAATTTATATTGTTTATGCATTAATGAGAATAGAAAGAATGCATTAATGAGAATAGAAAAATAGAAAGTAAAATTGTCAAATTAGAAAAAAACAGATAAACACAGAATGTTAGAGGTAAGAAAACTTACTGGACTGCTTCCAACTAAACCCTGTTGGCTACTTAATGAAGAATGGCTATTTCTTAAAATTTGTGAAGGAATACCATTGGCTCTGCCATTGCACATTCCATAACCACCCTGAAAATAATGTATGATACAAATATTAAATGTGCAGCATGCAAAGGATGTATGTCTTGAAATTATTACAATTTCTTTTTGATGAATCATATGGGTCACATCATACAAATAGATGGTATAATTCATAATCAAATAAATTCTAACAACATTTGATAACTGAAAAATAACAATAAATTTGGGTTATTAACTATAGTCCTTTCTGATTCTAATATAAAAATCTAGATTATATTTGCATGCTACTCAAAAGTAGCACTTAATTATAAAAAAAATCAATTCAATAAATTAGCATGGCATGTATAAATAACCTTGAAAAGTACGATTCAAATAATCATTATTGATTCAAATTTTAACAAATTAAGGAATGCTTGATTAAAGTCAAAATTTCAAAGTGTAATTCCAATATATTTAGAAAGTACAATGAAATTGCAAATTAACTAATAGATAAGATTAATAATAATAATTAAGATAATTAATAATAGATAAGACAAAGCAGGGAATAGAAAAACAAGAAAGTTGACTATTTTAAGAGCATGAATTCCGTTATCCTTTCACTTAGTATTTCCAAAACAATTTTTTTTCTACAAAATGAATAAAAAATGAAATAATGTAGAATTGAATTCTCTATTTAAAATATATCATATTTTATTTTCTAATCTATTCAATATTGTAACTCACATGCGTATAAACAAAATTATTAAAATGATGAAAACTATTATCATGAAATACATTTTTAAATAATGGGAAAAAGTTATTAAAATCGGAAGTGGAAAAAACTGCTACTGCATAAAAACTTTTTTAAATGGTGTAAAAATATTTTGAATAACATGTTGTTGTTGTTACTTATGGCACTTGACATGGGCAAGCCCTGCTGCTACATCAGCCGATTTTAAGCCGGATATATATGTCTCTTGTTTTTGAATGTAGCGCCATCTAGGGCCAAGAGTACAACTTAATTATACATACGTCAAAACTCTTTTTAGGGGGCAGACTACATTCATGCAAATTCATTCATACATCTCAGATCGTAATTTAGATTTAGAACGTTCACCTCTGACCTAGTACCCCCAGTGAACAATAACATGCAAATGATAAATAATGAGAAGTATCAAACTAAATACCAAATTGGTTTGGACCAAAACCAAAAGACTGCTTAACAAAAAGCTTTGAATAATTTTTACCATTATGTTTGTGCATTTCTCAATAAATATAACAGAATATAACCATTGTAAGAATTTTAAAATTATACCTTGGTGTCTAAATGGCGATCATTAGAACCATTAGGACAACTGTTTAACATGGGAGTGAAGCACTCCATTTCCTGACTCTCTCTGTTGGAGGATCGTTTCTCAGCCGGCAGACCTCTGAGTATGTGACCATTCATTTGGGGAAGATAGCCATTACCACGGCATGCTGAATACCTCCCATCGCTAGCATGAGGATCGGCAGGTGGAGTGGGACAACACCTAATGAATATAAATGTTAAAAGATTAATTAAAGTTGGTATTGAAGGAGCAGAAAATATTTCTTAACAACACTACACCAGCTACAACAATGTAAAATTATATCTATGTAAATTTGAAAAAGTTACAAGAAAATTATTTCAAAATAGTAATTGCCACTGGTCCTAGTAAATGTGAATGAGATTAAACATATATTGCACAATAATATCTTTTTGGTATATCTCAATAATTTTGAATATTTTAACTATTTATGAAAAATATGATATTTGACTTGATGTATGTAAATTTAAACAAAGAAAAATAGTTTTAATTAAAATTAAAATGAACAATTTAAGTTTTTCTCATAATTCTTCACTTTTACTTATGAATATATACTCAACAGTAGTTAAACAGTGCAAAAAATAAAACTCTTGAAAGTTTAAACACATATAATTGCAAAGATACTGTTTTCATATTTTTATAAAAAAAATTAGTACATTTTTCACTAATTATTTTTTATTTATTAATAATAGTCTTTCTTTTCTGCATTTACATTAAATTTTAGGTGGTAAAAAATATTTATATAATTTAAAATCTTGCTTCAATCACCAGGGAAGCTATGGAGAGCTGTTTATTATTCCAATAACATATTTCCTTCATGCATAGCAATACAAATAGAAATTTATTTAGAAATTTTTTTAAAATCCAGGTGTGGCATAATAACACACACCTCCATGTTTACTTTTCTTGAATAGGAAAAGTTCTAAAAACAAAGCTTAAATTTAGATATATGTAAAATTAAATAAATGAGTAAATATATTTTAAAATGGAAAAACTGTGTGACCCAGGCATTCTGCAGCCCGGCCACTTATGCACTGTCGTTAAATATACATCACATAAATTATTAATTTTTATCAATAATTACTATTGTAGCAGCCACTATTGACTGTAACCGGAACTGCTGCGCCACCTAGACTAATGAGCGCAAACCTCTAAAACATCAGTAAAGCTCAAGCAACGGGCATGGACGCATCTCAAACTTTTCTATGTGTTTGTGTAATTTGTTAAAATTATCTTGTGTTGTGTGTGACTTACCTTTTTCCTAATAAATAAACGTTACACTAAACCTACTTTATTAGAACCCCGAACACCCCCACCACAACTGGCGCCCAACCGGTTTATTTAATTTTAACGATTCCGTTGCTTGGACTTTGCTCGCAATTTTTTTCAGCACTCCGTATCCAACGGAAGAACCGCTTTGAATACCTAATCCATAGGTTAATGATTAAGGGAAACCTCATCCGTAGGTAATTCATTCTCTTGCATATTCCTGATCCAAAGGATAATTTTGGTAAGTTTGAATTTCTTGTGTAAAACAATCCTTGTTCTTACAAAAAAAAAAAAAAAAAAAAAAAAAAAAAAAAAA
>JAOUZG010043444.1:2895581-2920772 GCA_026289955.1 Argiope argentata | reverse complement strand
AAAAAAAAAAAAAAAAAAAAAAAAAAAAAAAAAAAAAAAACCTTAATTGCAAAGTCGCAAGAAGTATTGATTTATTTGAATTGATAATAAATCTTATAAAAAATGTGTAATTATAAATAACAATTTATCTTGGAGCATTCAGTACTTATTTTGAAAAATATTTATGAGTATTTTGTTACTAATATGTTACCTGTGTTTAAAAACATAGAATTATTTTATTGCTGTGTGTCTTAACCATATTTTAAAGAATTGGTATAATTGATAATTTTAGTATAGGCATACACAAATTTTATGAAAGTGTTATATTTTTAAAGATTTCTCACCTTTTGTCACAGTGTTATATTTTTAAAGATTTCTCATTCTTTTTGAAAAGAAAATAATCAATTTTGTAATGCATAATAATTGAATCATTTTAAGTAAGCGTAGTGCAGTTCGATTATAACCTTGAACTCACGCCAATGTATAATTTCTTGCTGACTCAGCAATACTGTTTTCTGAAAAAGACATAACTCTCTTCAATTGCTTTCCTTTGCGCTGAACTTGGAACTCACATGATTAATATGCATTTTCGATGCTGGTATTTTGTTATCGTATTGAGTAGAGTATCTCCATTTAGATTTTTTTTGTATCTCTCTTATATGCAGAAAGTATTCTTGTCATAAAGTGAATTTATTATAAGTTGGAATAAATTTATGATTGTGTTCTTTTCAACATAGATTTCTCAAAATGTATACAAATTCCAACTAATTCCAATTGTATATAAATGCAATCTAAATATTCTCATCTATTTTATTTAAGCATATATTTATTCTCTTTTTTCCAACTGATTTATGTATTAACGGTGTGTTAGAATATATATATTTATATGCTGTGTACAAATTTGGCATCACTTTTACAAGATAAAGTGAAATAGTGGCTGTAAAAAATGAGTTTTCTGGGAAAGGGCAAAAAGTGTGATCTTGAAACTTTAGCTCGTGAAATGAATATTGACATTCCTCCAAATGCTGTGATTTTAACTTTAAAATCCCTAATAACTACATCCGAACAATACGATGAAAATTTTGTTCGCGAATGTTTAAATAACATTATTGAAGAAAGAATATCCAACGAACGCGAAATTATTTCTATTCGTGAGAAAGCTGAAGAAAAGGAAAGAAATGCTCGTGAACAAGAAAGACTGGCACGTCAAAAAAGTGAAGAGAAAGACAGACAAGAATTTGAACTTCAAAAAATTCGACTTCAGATAGAAGCTCAACAATGTGCTTCATTGCCTGCTGTCGCCAACGTTTCAAATAATCTGCAATTATACAATTTGATTCAAACTTTTAATCCCAAAGAAGACGATATGTCACTTTTTTTAAATTTATTTCAACGGCAAGTAAAATTTTTGAAAATAGAAAAAGACTCTTGGGTAGCACATTTGCTTGGTGTGCTTCCTAATGAAATAGCACAAATAATTACTCGCGAACCTGAGGAAAAAGCTCAAAATTACGAGCATGTGAAAAATTTACTTTTGCAAAGATTTAAACTGAGTCCAGAGAAATTGCGACGTCTTTTCGCAACTCATAGAAAAACTCCGGACAAAACATGGAAAGATTTCCATTTTGAACTGAGAAATTACTTCGAAGGATGGTTGGAAGAACTCCACATCCAAGATTTCGATAAATTAAAGAACTTGATGATCCTAGATCAAATGAAGAAACGGGTACCACCAGAAGTAAAGGAACATTTCTTAGATAAATGGTGTGATTGGGTTACCCCTGATGACCTAGTAGAAAAACTAGACGCTTACGACAACTTGCGAACAAGCAAGAAAGAATCCCAAATGCTAAATAG
This sequence comes from Argiope argentata, assembly GCA_026289955.1. NCBI lineage: Eukaryota > Metazoa > Arthropoda > Arachnida > Araneae > Araneidae > Argiope > Argiope argentata. The sequence goes on along the minus strand of JAOUZG010043444.1, from coordinate 2,918,936 downwards.
CTGTGTGGATAAGCCATATTATTCAAAACAAACTGACCAAGTCAGGCTTGATACAGGCAAAAGAACTTTTTACCCCAAAGGTCCAAAATTGCAAAATCAACAAACTTATGATAGAAAACCTCTGTCTGGGTTCCCCAGTCAAAGTAGGCGGGATCCCGGAGTCCTCAGTCAAAGCAGGTGGGACTCCTTTTGCAATGACAGAGCATAGAAAACAAGCCCTGACATGCTACAAGAAGCTAGAAAATCATTAACTTGTTACGGCTGTGGAACTCCTGGAGTAATCAAATCTAAATGCCGCATATGCAATCCAAAACTCCAAGAAAGCGATGATTTCCCTGCAAATCTTAATCAAATGACTTTCTATAGTTTTTCAACAGATGTTCACCCACTGAACATAATTGAAGTTTCAATCTGCAATAAAAAAGCAGCCGTGTGTGCTGACACAGGTGCTACACATTCTGTGGCCGGTGAAAAACTGTACCTACTTCTCAAAGAGCATGGTATGAAATTTGAAGAGAAAACAATTGATATGACATTAGCCGATGGACATATTCGAAACACAGAAATACTCACAACCATTGTGAATATTATTGTAAAAGGGAAAAATATTCCAACAGAGCTTATAGTGTTGAAACACGCCAAAGGAAACCGAACTCTTCTCGGTGTTGATTTTTTAAGTGCTGCAGGTATCGTCCTAGATATCCAGAAGAAACATTGGTACTTCTCTGAAACCCCTCAAAAGAAGTATGCTTTCATAGAAACGCCTCCTAATATAAATGCTCTCCTAACAGTACCCACTGTGCCTCAACCTTGTCAACTTCGTAATCATGAAGGTACACATCTTTCTCCTCAACAGCGACAAGATTTTAATTCCTTACTGAAAAAGTACGAGACATGCTTCCAACCAGGGGGAGCGCCTACACCTTTTATCCAACACAGAATCAATACCAGTGACCACCTTCCAATTGCAGTGCCACCTTATAGAATGAGTCCTGCAAAGAAAGAAATCTTAAGACAAGAAATTAATAAGCTCTTGGAAGAAGAAATTATCGTAGAATGTGAATCCCCATATGCTTCGCCAGTGGTATTGGTACCAAAACCTAATGGTACAATGCGCCTCTGCATCGATTACAGAAAGCTGAACTCCATTTCAATTCCTGATTCCTACCCACTTCCACGAATGGATAATTTGCTGCATGACGCAAAACCTACTCCTTTCATGTCAACTATCGATCCTCGAGCAGGATATCATCAAGTTGAAGTTCATCCAGACGATCAAGAAAAAACTGCATTTGTGTGTCCCTTTGGAACATACAAGTTCTTACGAATGCCATTTGGTTTAAGGAATGCCCCTGCAACCTTTCAAAGGTTAATGGACCGTTTTCGAAATGGTCTTGAAGATATTCTCACCCTCACATATCTCGATGACATCATCATTTTGTCAGAATCATTTGAGAAACATCTCTCTGATTTACAAGCTGTTTTCGAAAGACTCTTACTTTTTAAATTGCAAGCAAATAGAGATAAATGTCATTTTGCTTCATCTCGTGTCAAATATTTAGGATTTTGGATTACACAAGAAGGAATTGAAATTGATCAGGAAAAAGTTTCCTCCATTCAGAAAATTCCACCTCCCAAAAATGTTAAAGAAGTACAATCCTTCCTTCAAACATGTTCCTGGTTCCGCAGATACATTCCTAACTTTGCAGAAATATCACGACCTCTTAAAGATCTTACAAAGAAAAAAGCTTCATGGGAATGGGGTTTCTCCCAGCAAAATGCCTTTGATAACTTAAAAACTTGTCTCATAACACCTCCTGTGTTGAAGCAAGCTGATGGAAATAAACCATACGTTCTTCGGACAGACGCTAGTAATTACCCTTGGTGCTTGTTTACTTCAAAGCTCAGGCTCTGAAGAACACCCTATTGAATATGCTAGCAGATTGCTTTCTCAAGCAGAGCGCAACTATTCAACTACAGAACGAGAAGCTCTGGCTGTCGTATGGGCCCTCAAAAAGTTCTGTGGTTACTTAGAAGGTTCAGAAGTAACAGTGGCATCTGACCACCAACCTTTGAAATGGCTTTTGACTCTTAAGTCCCCAACAGGAAGACTTGCTCGATGGGCTTTAGAAATTCAATCGTTCAACTTGAAAGTTCAATATGTATCTGGAAAAGCAAACGTCATTGCGGATATGCTTTCACGGCCAGTTTGCGAAGAAGAAATTTCCTCTCGTGAATTTTGTAATATTGTGATAGCAGACATGCCTGTGAGAACTTCAAAGGAAATGCGTGATTCTCAATTGAAAGATGATAATTTGCGTTCAATAATTGAAAGCTTTGAATCATCACCGAAAGATGAAAATTTTGTAAACTGGACCGGAAGAGGGTATTTGATGAACCAAGGAGTCCTCTATCGCTTTGTTCCTGATGCAGATACAGAAGAGGCACAACTTGTTGTTCCATCTCATGAAATTTCAAACGTGTTAAAACAATACCATGATGCACCTACTGCAGGTCACTATGGTGAAGATGGAACTTATCATAGAATAGCCCAGCGCTATTACTGGATAGGAATGCGGTCTTCCATTGCTGCATATGTGAAGAAATGCCCGGAATGTGCTCGGTACAAGTCTACTAATTTGAAACCTGCTGGACTTTTAAGGACACCTATCCAATCTCAAAGATTTGAGACACTTTCAATTGATTTGTTTGGACCATTACCCCAAGGCGCTACTGGTAAACGATGGATCTTTATCATTGAAGATTGCGCAAGCCGCTGGATAGAACTGTTTGCTCTGGAATCAGCCACTGCTAAAGAATATGCAATCACACTGATAGAAGAAGTATTTCTAAGATATGGGATTCCAAGACGTATTATAAGTGATAATGGCCCACAATTCATTAGCGCCGTCCTCCAACAAATATGTTTTGTTCTTCAGATAGATCAGTGCCTTACTCCAGTTTATCATCCTCAGGCTAATCCTGTAGAAAGGAAAAATCGTGATCTAAATCCTCGATTGGCTATTCTTGTGGGAAACGACCACGATAGTTGGGAAGAAAAACTCCCGTACATTCGTTTTGCTATGAATTCAGCTGTTTGTGATACTACAGGACATACACCTGCCTTCCTGCAATTCGGAAGAGAATTAAGAACTGTAGACAATGTAGTTCAAGATTTTCGGACTGTTGTCGAAAACGATAATTTCGTTCCAGAAATCGCACCGTATTTGAAAAGATTTGCAAACATTACAAATGACATACGAGAACGTATCGAAATAAAACAAGATCAACGAAAAAAATACTACGACAAAAAACCACGTCAAATTTTTTATTCTCCTGGTGATAAAGTTTGGGTTACTTTGCACCCCATAAGTAACACCAAAAACCGAAAAACTTCAAAATTTATTCCAAAACGGGACGGACCATACTTGATCCTCACCCAGAAGTCTCCTACTTCATATGTGATAGCCAACCTTGATAAGCCATCCGAACCGATAGCAACCTACCACACTCTTTCGCCCTTCATAGATGTGGATACTTCTCCAGTTGTTCCTCTTAGAAAAAGAGGTAGACCGCCAAAATCTATCGTGCCACCACGTATTACTACTCAACAACCTCCTTGTGTGCCCGGGTCATCTACATCAAATCACCTTGCCCAGAAACTCAATAAGCCACAACAGATAACACAGACTGCCAAAAAACCTCCCAATACTTTTAGTCCTGTCTCTTCGTCGGGACGTCATCAGAGACAGAGGGGGAGATTGTAGCAGCCACTATTGACTGTAACCGGAACTGCTGCGCCACCTAGACTAATGAGCGCAAACCTCTAAAACATCAGTAAAGCTCAAGCAACGGGCATGGACGCATCTCAAACTTTTCTATGTGTTTGTGTAATTTGTTAAAATTATCTTGTGTTGTGTGTGACTTACCTTTTTCCTAATAAATAAACGTTACACTAAACCTACTTTATTAGAACCCCGAACACCCCCACCACACTATAATATTAAAGATAAGCCTACACGGAAACATGATTATCAATCAAATGCCCTATATTTTAAGTTATGATCAAGTAATAATGAAATTTTAGTACATTCCAATGATAATACAATTTTTATTTAGTATATAAGTATATGAAACAACAAGGTTAGGAATTATGGATAAAGATCAACGTCTAATCTGCTTGATAAAAATATGACATAAATATTATTAAATGGCCACTATTGCTTTTCAATGTTTTCTGAAAAATTGCAAACTTTACTAATAAATACAATGGAGAAATAAAAAATATATATAATTTTAAAACCATAAAGAAATTCACAATTCAAGAAATCCTTCAAATTAATAATAATTTAAAAAATAATTCAAATTATTAAAAGAACTGTACAAAATAGTAGAATATAGAAAAGTCCTCAAATCCTTAATAGTCATTTAAATGAATACCATCAAAAAGGAAGCTACAAACCTATTACGACTTTTAATGATGACTGCACATATTATGAGACAACCTAAGCCTATGAATGCTCCAATAATAATTCCAAGATATTGGTCGGGACTTTGAGTGTTAAAATCTAAAGAGTGGAAAATGAAATTATTTATAACAAAAATTTATAAAATAAAGTTTATGTAAATATAAGGAAGAAAATATCTTGTTTTATAGAGTTGTTGGATTTTCTTTTATACATTTGCTAAATACAACTTTGATTTTAAACTAATAAATGAGGGTACCTTTTTTCATCTGCATAAATCAGTAAATACATTTTATATTAAACCACTTTATTAATATTATAATCCTTTATTTTAAGATATTCTAATTTATTTTTAGGTGAAAGGCTTGAATTCTAATGCATTTATTTATTTAATTCTGACACATTACAAAAAATGTTAAGGAAAAAGTAACTCAAGAGTATTCAACTATTGTTACAGGATTAAGAACATAAAACATAATTAACCAATAATATTTAAAACTATCAAAATGGAGTCTTATTTGCTAATGCAAAAATACATATAAAAAATATTTTTAAATGCTTTATGTGGTGTTTATTACAAAATTATAAACTACAAAAATTACTTTATTTTTGAGATTTATTCGATAAAATTACCTAAATTGCTCATAATCAAATTATTTGTGAATCAAGTTTTCTTTCTCTGAATAGTGATTTAAATACAATTTTATAAAATAAATCTTGATAATTTAAGCACAAAGTTTCATTATCTATTTTCCTAGCATTACCAATATACACAAAATGAATTTTCATGTGAGTTAATATGCTCTGAAATAATATTACTTTGAAATAATTAAAGAGTGAGTTTGATTTCAATCACTTAAAAATTATACATAATTTCATTTAATGTTCATTTTTAAATCTTTCCCTCTCTGAAAATTATTTGGTAATATTCCTGTGAATAGGTAATTATAACAGAATTCCTTTATTAATATTTTTTAAATCCAAATTTGAAGCAAACAAAATACATTTTCATATTCAAAATGGTTGATTTACAATTTTTATCAAATAAATCATTATTAATATATATTTCTCAAAAAAAAAATTCTGAGGTCAATCAAAATTAATACCATCAAAACTTTTAAATATTAACTACTGAAAATTTTGATAGTTATATATATAATATATTTTATAAATTATATCATATTTTAATTTTTTTAAAAAATAAAAAGATAATAGAAGTACTACACTATTTTCAAAATAATTTACTTAATTTTTAGCCATAAATTAATAATAATAAATTTTACTTTTAATAAAAATAATAATAAATCTTACTTTCTTGACTAGGAAGTTTTGTATTGTTATGTCTGACAGGGATGTTGATGTGCATTGTCTCTGTGGGAAGGCTCTGTCCAGCTCCGTTCTTCACCCTCATACGTAAGTAGTACAGAGTATTGCTTGCAAGGCCAGTCAATATAGTCGTAGATTCCGTACCTGAAAAAATAAACACCTTTCATTTAAAAATATTTTCCTGACAGCTGTTAAAAAAGTTATAGAAGAGAATTTTATTTTCAATATTTAAGGAATTTTTCAAACAAAATCACAATTAAATATACACTTTTTCCTTTTAAAAACACGATTTTCAGAAAAATTCTACAAATTCTTAGTGCAGGATGGAAGTACAGTTAGATGAGTAACATCAATTCCAAAAATGTATCATTGATGTACTAAAATGCATCAATTGAGATACTTATTTTACTATAAAATTGAATCAAATCAATTTGATAATAAATGTAAAATTTTTTTTACAATTAAAAAATCTCAGAAACTGAAGAACGCAATAAACCAATAATTACAACAAAAGAATACTAGTATATAAATTTAGTAATATAAACTTATTATAAAATTGTATCCAAAGTTTAAATATCTGTGATATAATTATTTAAAAAGTTAATTTTTTTAAAGTACCTTTCTCTTCTTTATAACTCCAGGTATCAAGATTTTTACTATTCCGAGTACTATACAAAATGCAATAGGCAAGAATTACACCATTAGGGTATTTGGGAGGTTGCCAATTAAGACGAATGGAGTTTGCATCAACAGGAGACCAAGATAAGTCTTGAGGAACAGATGGTACTGCAATTTACAGAAATAAATTAGTAATGATGAAGCACAATCAACTTAATTCACTGAAAAGAGTAAGCCAGAAAAATCATTTCAACATTCTATTTTTTTAATAAAGTTTTTTTTTAATTGCAACAGTAAATTTTCTCTCATTACTAATTACTAAAAATCAAGTAACATTATTTTAAAATAATTGTGAAGGTCATAAATTATTATATAGCAATCATTTACATTAGTTTATATTTACAGAATGTGTCTTTAAATTTGTTATTTATGGCTGAGCAGAAATAATTATCTTTATGTATCTGATATCCTATAAATATTTGCATCTAATAAATTAGACAAAAATTTTAATATATATATATATATATATATATATATATAGTTGGACAGTTGGACAGTGACTCAGTAAATTTTTTAAATCAAAATAATAATTAAAACATTTTTATTAAAGTGATAATAATAGTCAGTAGAGATACTTTTTGGGAGTAAATTATACTATACAGAAAAGAAAAATACATATTTGTTATTTCCATTGTTAATTCTTTTTAAAGTTAATTTTTCTTTTTCTTTATAAAATCCCCCTCTTAAAAGATAAGATCAAATAACTTAAATTTATGTTAACCAAATAAAAGAAAAATGCAATAAAATTAATAAAATATAATAAAATTGCAAAAACAAAAAAAAAGAAAAGAAAAGAAAGACGTACTAGCTTCTTTAGTTCTGCATTCCACCGTTGGACTAAAAGGACCTTGGCGTTTATCCACATCATGTGAGCGAACAGCAAATTCATACAGAGTAAAAGGTTGCAAATCCGTAATCAGAACCTCATTATTTGTACTGGAATGGAAGATGTAGATATGAGAAAAGAAAACAAATAAAATATACAAACATGATTTTATTAAAACTAAAATAATTTATAACATAAAAGGTGAATTTAATGCTTTGATTACTTCAAAATTACTTCTTAAAAATAAGAATTTCAAGAAACATTTCATTTTCAAATGAATTTCAGAGTTCATATTTCAACACACACAAAAAGAAAAAAAATCATAAAAAGTTCCTACCTTCGGATATAAGAGATATATGATTCATTGACTAGGCCGCCAGCAGAGACTGAATGATAACGAACAGTGTAGTAACTAATGTTTCTACTTGTTTCAGGAGCTTTCCATGTGAGACGGATTTGTGTTGAGCTAGTTGGTTCTGCTTCCAACTGATGTGGAGGTTCCACAACTGAAATAAAAGACAGTAATTTAAATCAAATATATATGCAAAAACTAATCTTTAAAATTAAACAAAATTTTATGATATATACAAACTGGAAAAAGAAATTTATAATGTGAAGAACATAAAAAATAATAATGTCAAAATTGCATTACTTATTTAATTACTAAAATTAATTTATTAATTTTAATTATTAATTTAATTAATTAATTATTGAATTTCAAAGTTACCTTCCACAGTCTCAGCGTCAGGATTGTCCCCAGAAGATGTAATGATTTTACGTACAGCTTCTTGGCTCTCACCTTTTTTGTTGAATGCAACTAGGTACACTTCATACCATGATTGAGGAGCTAAAAAAATGTTTTAAATGATATTAACAGTCATTATTTAAAGAACCAATTACAAAAAAAGAATATATATCCTTTCAAGAATTAAAAAGAATTATTGCCATATAAAATAAGGGAGTTTCTGGGAATAAGGGAATTTCTGAAACATATAGTAATGATTATGATTTAAACTTGATTGTACTGTAATTAACTTTATGCTTAAATTTAATTACATAGCAATGATAACAAGCATAAATAAATTATATTTAATATTTTGCAATACTTTAATATAAACACATAACTAAAATGCTGAAAGCTAAAAGTAATAATGTTTGCTTAATAATGTACATAAAAAAAGTATAATTCAAGTGATAATGATTAAATATCTTTACAAACATTATTAAAATTATAGAACAAAATCATCCGGGATAGAAACCATATTGCTGTTATAGAAAACAAAACGTTTCAAATTCTAAAGAGAATTGAAAATGGTTTTTGAAGCACTGAGAAATTTGAGTTAAATTTTCAAATAATTTTAAGTAAAATTTATGGTTACAGTAAAAATAATCCAACCAGGAGGCAGGAGAGTATTTGAAAAATTTGGAAGTTTTAAATCCAAAAGTCTGTCCTATAGTTTGTTTCCTTTTTCCTATTTTTATTATGCATGCTGCAATTTACAGATAGTATGCATCTCTCAATATTACGCTAATAATAGAAACTCAATGTGACACATTTAGATTAAAATTATCGGTAAAGTATTTTCAAGTTTGAAGACATATTTTATATACATATACGCTCAGAAAGCTTCCCAATTCTTATTACAGAATAATAATAATTCTTGCCTAAGTCGTAAAGAAGGAACTTGGTAGTGTTGGCAGGTATTGTGATACGGCGCTTTAATGGTTTATTTTGTTGTCGATATGACAGATAGTAGCCCTCTACTGGATAAGGATTATCAGGAGGCATGCTCCATTCCACTTGTAGAGCAGTGTTGTTCGAAACTGTCAGATGTACTGTTGGGGGAAGTGGCACTGAAAAGGGACAAAATAAAATAAACAAATAAAGAATTTACTTTTTTTTCCAAATGATGAAATGGAAAGTAATGAATGAGATCTTAAGGAAAAACAAAGAGCTCACAAGGAAGAACAAGGTCAAAATGCACAAAAAATAAATCCCTTACAATTTATAAATTCAAATAATTCAATTCATTATGGATTGCATTCATACAAATAAGTTAATACAATCCATTTATTACCAATAAATAAATTCATTCATTTATTTATTAAATCAGCTGTTGATCACCAGCAACAACAAAGACATGCTCATCTCACTCAAAATTAAATTTTAAAAAAAAAAATACTTCACTCTATGTTAAATAACAATGAAATATCACATGAAAATAAAACTCAATTATTTCAAATAATATTTTTTAAAAATTGCATTCATCATTACTTTTTAATTTAACAGGAACTATTTATTTCTTGCTGTTAAATGGGAAAGTATAATTAAACTAACAATAACATTAAAAACATCTTTTACAGCAAGTGTGTATACAATTACAGTATGTATGTATATATCTTATACAGCAAGTATTGTATTTATAATTATTTTTTAATCTAACAGAAACTATTTATTTCTTGCTGTTAATCGGGAAAGTATAATTAAATTAACATTACAATTAAAACATCTTTTACAGCAATTAATGACACAATTTTCATATAATAATCCAACCAAAATAAATACTAATTCCTTAAGTGTACTAAATTCTTAAAGTTTTATAAGCTTTTTCTTTAAAAAAGATGTTAGCATATTTCAGTAAAAAGACATTTGTACTCAAATTCTAATTTATTTCCACACCTTTTGAACTGGAGAGTGGGGGCATCTCGTGTACCACCCACGGCCATGCTTCATCTGACAGAGTGGGAAAGCCAGCTTTTGTGCCACTGAGTACTCGAACATCATATTTCTGCTTTGGAGTTAGACCTGGTAATTAAAAAATAATAATAAATAAATTAACTCTTTTTTATCAGTATTTTTTTTAAAATCATTAAGACATATTTTATTTTTAAGTAAATTTTATGATTAGTGAATTTTAGAAATATATACCCCAAAGAAATAAAAATTTCAAATGATACAATTCAAATGAATAATATACTTGCATTAAACAAAAATAGAATACTCACAGTTAAAAAAAAATTTTTTTTATGGGATTAATTTTTGCATTTTAAAATTTTAAACTTTTGTTAATTTTTTTTTATTTTGAGAAATTAATTTTAATTATAGAACATTTTTACATTTAAGAAACAGAGGTTCTTTACCTGTAATTGTATATTCATTCCCAACATTTGAAGAACGAACAGTTGAAGAAGCCTGTTTATGCTTTCGATAATAAATACGATGCCCTGTTACAATACCACGGGCTTTGGACATAGGTAATTGTTCCCACTGAACTTGAAGTGTAGTTGGACTTATGCTTGAAAGAGTTACTTTAGGGGCAGCAAGAGGAACTGAAATCAGAAAAGAAAATTTTATTCATAATGAATTTTATGATAATTATACTTAAATGAAATAATAATTCTTCACGAGATCAAAAATATATTTTTCGACGTGTTTATTAACATTTATGCATATTAAGAATCTAACTTAAAAGTTTTAAAAATTAAACAAAGGAATCAAGGAATTCTGTAATGCTTTGATTTATGTAATCATCAATCATTATGGAATGTAAAGTTTTTTTCTCAATGGACAAATATACAACTCCAAGATGTTTCAGGTAATAGATATTTTACAGGACTAATATTATATATGGTACATAGATTAAAATTGTAATCAGCAATTAATGAGAAATTTTGTTTTAAAATATTAAGCTAAACAGGCTGGTATATAATCTCAAATAGGAAAATTTTAAGGAGTAAATATTTAATGAGATTTTATAATGCATTCAGCATTTACTCGATTTAATAATTAATACAAATACACTACTTCATTTATAATTTTCATCACTTACAAATTAAAAAATATTTTTAATTCAGTGTTTAAAAGAAAGATGTTTTGAAATGTCTTTAATTTGATAATCATTTTCAAAAAAAAAAAAAAAAAAATTCTCCAAATACATAGAGTTATTGCAATTTAAACTCATGTAAACTACGTACTTTTTTAAAATTGTTGATAATAATTTTTCTATTATATGTTTTATCCCAATGGTATTTTTTTTAGTTAAAGCAGATCGACAGCAATCACAACTTATCTCTTAAAAAGTAAAATATTCAGTATTTTAAAATGTCAGACGAAAGGGAACATTCATCATAAGCTAATAAATCTTGGGTAATTGAAAATTTAGATAGTTTAATTTATTTGAAAAATGTTAAAGATTTCTTATGTTATACTTAGCCTTAAATTATATTATAAATTTTTCCACAAAAAGCAGTAATGAAACAGAACTTTTAAAAGAAAAATACAATCCAAAATTATCAAATTGATTTATAAATACTTGAGACAAAATTAAGACCTTTTCCCTTTAAATTGTGAAAGTTTCAAGATAGTGTTGTTTTAAGTTCCAACCGAATAAATTTTGCCTAAATAGAAATCAAAACAAATCCATTGGAATGGGTGCGAAAAATAATTTCATGTTGAAAATTCAATTTTGCAATGTTAGAATGTAAGCGTGAAGGAAAATTGCTATTAAACTGAAAGCCTACCAATGAACTAATTTATATGGTTATAAACTCTTAAAACAATTTATACAAAGCAATATGAAATAGCTACATGAACGGGGAAGATTCAATGATATATTAACACTTTGCTTTTCATTTTTTCAGTAGAATGATGAAGGAAATGGAAAACTTAATGCATGCCAATTTTTAAAAAATTAAAATCAGAAAAAGATTTCAAATACACAAACCATCCTCTCCTGTCATTTGTACTATAGGTTGAGATGGCTCACTGGCACTTTTATTGCTGTAGGCCCTCACATAAAATGTGTAGTTTGTGTAAGGCTTTAAACGTTCAATCAACAGAGATGTATTTACAGCTACAGCATCCTGTTCAACACCACCTGCAATATAAACATATATAGATGAATATTATGCCCAGAACAGAATAAAAATAACATTCACCGATAGAGTTCTAATGTAAATTTAATAAAATATTAATTCTTTTTGTGACCAACACTGTACAGATATAAACAATGTTAAATAAAAAATTAACAATTTAACACTATGAAACAAAAATAATATTAATCTGCAAAAAATCTTTTTTAAAAGAAGCAAAATAAGCAGAGCACATATATTCAAAAAATGTAAGTAACACAATAGTACAAAGATTTTTTTAATGACTTAATATTAATGGAAACAACAGGCATATATACCAAAAAATTAAAAAAACAAAAAACTTAAAACTTATTTTAAAATAAAGCATTGTAAAGCTTCATAATACACTCAAAACCCAAGGGAAATTTTTGCATTAAAAGAAACCAATACAATAACTGAATGAATAAATCATTAAAGAAAATTGAAAAATCTGTTATTATATTTTTTAAAAATCTATGATTTATGATATGTAACAGAATTTAAGACAAACATTCTTTAAGAATTTTCTTTTTATAAAGATGACAAAACAATTGATGAGCAAATAACACAAAATAAAAGGAAAAACTTATAATTACTATAAATAAGGTGCTGGCCACAACTGCAATTTGCTACCGAGAGCCCTGTCAAGTGGATAATATTTCCCGAGGAACAACGTTTTCTGTAATTCTCTTTCATTTCACATCAAATGTGTTAAGTGATATAAGATGATTAAATTATTTTAGTTTTAAAAATTCTTAGCTTTTTTTATGTCATTCATAAATGCAATAAAGAGGCTAACATAATTTGTTTATTTACATTTGTGAGAATCATGCTTAAATAGTTTTCCACACTGGCCACATTATCAGACGCCAATTTAAAATATATTATGTTGTTTAATATAATGAAACATAGCTATGAAGATGAAAATAATCAATATTCCCTTGTGACCCTTAAGGAAATGTTACTAATGTACACAACATGGCATACAATATAATAACTGAATTACAATAAAAGAATTTTTCTATCTAGATCTCTAAAGAAAACTTTAAAAAAATCATTTGTTGAATTAAAAATCTCAAGGTATAGATCATTAAAATAATGTTCAAATTGATGTTCTATTGTTTAGATTCTTCACTTACAGATATTCAATTATTTTGAATTAAAATTACACAATGCTATATTATGACCTTCTCCATAATAAGAGAAATGTACAATAATTCTAAATAATATTGGGAAAGCTGTAAACCAAAGAGAATGTAATAAGAGAAAATATGCTTTCTCAGTACCATTAGATGGAACATAGTGAACAGTATAGGCCTGAATTGGAGCAGAAGGTAGAGAAAGAACTGGCTCCCAAGAAAGTACAATGGCACTGCTTGACATGGTAAATGCTTTCAAGCCTGAAGGGGGCTGAGGCTGGTCACCTAAAAAGAAATTACAAAGTATAGTAAATGTGTTTATTTACTTAAGACTGATTTTGTAATGATGTGACAAATTCAACTATAAAATGAACCACATGAAGATATGATCACACATCAAAATTAAACTGAACTTATAGCCAAATATTTAAATTTTAACTAAATGAAAAATACACAAAATTAATTAAAACTAGGCAATTAATTTGGAATTATAAGATTGTGAACAAACAACTTCATGGATTTTAGATCCATTATTACAAAATCAAATTTATTTAATAACAATGTATTTGCAGTATAACGAATATTTTATGCAGGATATATAACATTAAATCTTTTAAATTTTTAATGAATGTTCAAATCCCAAAATGTGAAATTTCTGAAAGTGATTCCAGATAGCTTAACTATACTAAAATAATGCCCGAAAATTGTGCATTGATTCAATGCAAAATTACATTTTGAAGACTTATAAAATATTTTATGCTTATTAAGAAATGGATTTAAAAAAATACTACCTCAAGTAGCTGCAATATTAAAAATTATTTTATATAGTTCGAAATGTTGCTTATCTTCAATTCCTTTTAAAGCACTTACTCGAGGCATTCACTTGTAATCTAGCAGCAGATACAACTGTTCCAGCAACATTGGATGCCACACACTGATAAATTCCAGAATCTGATGTTACTGTTTGGGAAATCACTAAGGTGTTACCAGGTTTCAACTTTATTCTTCCATTTATATAGACTTGTTCACCATCCTTTAACCACTGTATAGATGCTGCAGGAATGCTGTCAACTTCACAATCAAATCGCACAGTCTGAGCAGTAGGGATTATCTGGCTTACAGGAACTTTTGAAAATTTGGGTGGCACTGCAAAGAAAGGGTGAGATAAATTAAAGATGAATCAACAATTTTAATTTTTAAAATAAAACAATCAATTAACTTAATACTTTGAGTTCAATAAAATAAAGTTTTAAAAACCATTGATATAAAAAGTACATAGCTTTTTAATTGACAGAGTGAATTATGTATAATGTATAAACAAACGTAGCTAAAATTTAAAAATAATAATAATATTTAACGGTTCAAGTTGACGATATGATATTGTTACGTTTTTAGCGTAGCGTGTTTGGATTGAATGGACTTTACTTGAGGACAGCACAAACAAATTTATTTACAGCTATTTACAGAATAATTGATAAAGTAAAAAATTTCAGATAAACACAATCCAGCAGTCAACAGTCACTTACAGCATAAATGCAAGTCTTATGCACAATAAAAACAAACTGCAAAACAGCTATAGTATAGCACAGCAACAGTAAATCACAGCGAGCTCAATAACACAGCGTTAACAGCAAACGGAAACACAGCTCAGTAATAACAAATCCTCTAGTCCAGCGAGACGCTTTTTATTTCAGAGCAAACTCTCAACTAGCTAACTCACTCCGGCTACTCGTCCTTATATAGCCGAAGAAGCGTGTAAACCGAATCTCGTGAAAATTCTCAAAACAATGCACAATATCCAGCGGCTACTAGACTATTCCTTTCGCCAAACCAATCAAGCTGGCGCAAGGCTCCCAAACTTCGCTCACCAAACGTCGCCATTTTTGGCGCATTTTTGTGCCACTCACACACTTGTAACATTTTACCAGAATCTCAAATGTTCATCAATCTGAATATCATAAATATTTATAAATAGAACTATACTCAAAGAAAACAGGCTTTCTGAGACTAACTACATCCACTAAAGTCTTGTCTTCTATTTTAATTATATATATATATAAACTACAGTGAAACATTCTTACTTACCATGGACAGTAAGTGGTATTTTTTGTATTGCAGCAAGGATTTGGTTAGTTTCTTTATTCACAGCTTTTGCTGTACAGATATAGGATCCAGAATGATTAGGTTGTACTTTGGGAAAGTAAAGGTTTCCACTCCTCAGAAAATGATCAGGTATTTCTTCACCATCTGCATTATATTTAGAAAATATATCCATGTTGAACAAGATTTAGCAAATAGATATTTCAGAAAATACAACAAGATCAGATTTCAATATTAACAACTTGCATTAAAATTTTTATTCAGAAGTAGTATATAATATAATTTGCAAAAAAATACAGCTTTAAACAGTATACTTTTATTCATTTAACCATATGAGATAATTTTATTGCAGCCTTTTATGTAATAATATAAGTTGGGATATAAATTATCTCATGCAATTTCACTAAAAATGTTCCAAAAGGTTTTTAAAAAATCCATGTAATTTTCAAAGTTCAAAAAGGAAATTCAGTTTCCATTATTTAAATTTTGACACTGAAATTATATTTTTTAAAATTGTCCTAAGCAACTGGGCTAAAATGGAAAAAGAAAGAAAGAAAGATAACACAAAAAAAAGAAAATAATAATTTGACAATTATCTTTAAGAAGCTTCATTTAAACAACAACCACAACAAAAAAAAGGATGTATCTTACCTTCTCTCTTCCAACTAAGCTCAACTGTAGGAAAGCCATCAGCAAGACATTCAAGAACTGCGGGCTTGTTAGCAATTGCTGTCACTTCTTCACCAGGGCTTAAAAATACTGGTGGTTGGAATTGTTCAACTCCTATAAAACATTTTGAAATAAAATGAGATAAAATCAAAATTAATTCAAACATTTTAAAAATTAAAAAAATTAAAATCCACTATTGCAAATTTCAAGTTATCATGTGAGAGCATTATTATTTTTAAGACATTGTTTATCTGAATTAATTTAAATCATTAAGCAGTTATACCCGATTTGAAATAATCACATGACTATAAGGTTTTGTGTGCATTAATATTTTTTTTAAAACTTTTTTCTTTTAATTTTTTTTAATTAGTTGAGCCTGAAAATTTTTGCCTTAAAGCAATTTTATTTTTGAAAATATGTTTTAAATTGGTTTGAAATGGTTTTATGACTATATTACTGTACAATCTGTAATTTTTAGAAAAGTAGTTTTTTTTTTCTTCCCCCTCAATGTCAAAACTTCCTGAACATCAGAATTTTGTTTTACTCGCTAGAAAAATAAAAAAGAAAGTTTTTAAAAAAATTATATTCTAATATTTACAATATATTGAGAAATACAATTAGTAAAAATGCGCTTATGATGTCATTAAACAATAAATATGTCATGCATTATAAAAGTGTGATAATTAAAACTGATAGTGAATTTAAAAATATCAAATAATAATCTTCTCAGCACGATATTAACTATTTAAAAGTAAGAAATTGTAAACAAACTGGAAGATGATGTCATTTCATAGAAACAACAAACAAAAAACAATTCATAATAAATTTAATTAAATATCTCAAACAATACTCGCAAAGCAAACCTCAAATGTCATGCGTCAGGTGACTCATTATCTTCCAATAACAAAACAAAAATTTGTTGTCTACGTGACTTCGGAGACACCAAAATCTCCTAACCAAAACATCATGTTCTCGCATGATAATATTTCTTTGACTGAGATAACAAAATTAAATCCTAAGGAACTAGGCTGTAAGACTATCATATTAAGTAAGGGCCTTTTTTAATATAATAATGAATCATTTTCTTTATCAAAATGTCATATATTAATGAACTATTTAAAATAATCTTATCATACTTTATTGTTCCTAGTAAATGTAGTCACTGTCAACTAAACAGGTCATTGAATTTTATCTATTGATTTTTGATAACTCTTATTAAAATAAAGAAAAGAAAATTTGTAATTAAAAAAAAGAAACCTTTAATTAAAATCATTTCTATAAAATAATAAAATCTGATACTAATTCATAAAAAAAGAATACATAGTAACATATTTTAACGACATTCAAACTTTTAAAGCCATTTATTAAAAAAAAAAATCAGCAATATTAACCATGAGGTAAAGTTTTACTAAAATAGATTTTTAAAATTTAAATATTATTAAAATTAATTTATTGTTTAATAAATTTAACAGCAAATACCTATTAAATTGCAATTCCACATTCAAAGACTTTTTTGAAAAACAGAGAGAATTTTGATTGTAAGTTTCAAATAATCCTACTTACAATAGAGATATATAGGTAACTTTTTAAATTGTGCCTGAATTTTTAATGCCAAATAGAACAGCAGAAAAATAGAATTTTTGTAATAACATATCTATTACAAAACAATAACTAAATAACTAATAATTCAAGAGGAACTTTGTAATATTTGTATATATCATTGCAATTTGACAGATAAACAATTGTACATATAAACAATTTTTATTGTGAATTATTACTCTGTACAAATTAAAGCTTCGGAATAGTAAATAACAAGAAATAATTCTGAAATTTTTATTAAAATAATTTATTTTTTTCTCTTCAGGAATTAAGCCAGGAGAACACTTACTGGGGAGAACTGTTAAAGCAGCTTCTGAGCTATCCCGTTGTCGAGCAATATTTGAACATTGACATTTATAGTCACCTGCATCATTCAGTGTAACCCCAGTGATTTGCAGCGTACCTGAGGGTAGGAAAGTGTACCTACAGAGAAAAGAATATTGTTATAAAAGAATCCAATTCAGTAAAAAAAAAAATAGCTTTATGTCATCAATATATATATTCGTCAGATCTTTCAATAAATGTCTTTCAAATCACTTGAAACAGATTGATAATAAACAGAAAATAAACAGAAGAGAAAAACTTGCATTTTTCAAATTCAATTGAAAGAATCATTGGTTGAAATTCATACATAAGATTTTTTAAAATATATACTCAAACTAATATTCAAGTAAACCAGATATATGATCAAAATATTAGAGATTGATACATTGATTTATGCCTACATCAGCACATCATAAGCTTTGATAATGAAGTGAGAAATACAAAGGATTAATGTTCTAATATAACATCCAATTGTGGGAAAGAAAACAGTAATTTTCCTATCTCTGCTAGAAGTAAAAATAAACTGAAAATATTGAAGGAAAAATCATAGCCTATGGAGGAGTATAAGAGAAAAAGTTCATTTTCATCTAAAAATCCTAAAGGAATTCTAAATTAAATAATTTAAGTTTCATTATATAATATTCATTTTTCACTTAGTAGATTTTAAAAATTTGTAGATTGATGCAAGAAATAATTGCATGTTCTGACCTATTAGAAAGGCATAGGACATGCTTAATTATTTAGCAGTCAATTTTTTGCCCATTTATAAAATTGATATATATTTTTAACATATTTTCATCAACTTAATATATCTATACTAAGCATAACTACTAACATATCTGAATAAATATTTCTAATGAAAAAAAGAATAAGCCTTGGATATGCAATCAATCATATTTAATGAATGGAGAGGAAATTTTCCAATGATATCCAAGAATCTTAGACACTTGTCATAGTTTCTTTGAATGGATGTTTGATATTTTATCAACAATGGCAGAGTACCACTACCTTACTGAAAATTAAAGGTACTTGCGTATTATATCGTCCAATTTTATCGCCAAATGTAAATCTGTTGCCAATGAGTTACTAAACCATTGGCGATCGTTGGCGAAGACGGTATAATATGTGCGTACCAAATTAAATTTTATTTCCTTTTTGTAACATTCTAAGTCAATTATCTTTTCATAAAATATTCAAATCATTAGATGTAAAAGAAAATGCAAACATTATTTAAATTCCATACCTGCTGTTATTTTGAGGTAGTTTTATGCCATCTTTGTACCATGAGATGTCTGCTGGTGGCACAGCATAAATTTGGCAACTAAAACGAGCTTGTCCACCTTCATGAGTAGTGAGTGGTTGAGGTTCAGTAGTGAAGGTTTTGGACATACCTAGAAAGGATGTAGAGTAAAGCGTTAGAAAAATGTCCAAGTACATGGAAATATATCAACGATTGAGATTACAAAAAAATTTCACTTCCAAGTTCCTTAGATAGAAAAGAGAATGAATTAAGACTTACGAGCAAAAATTACACGGATGGGTCTGCTTGCAAGACTCCCCACTCTGTTCTTAAGCAGACAGGTATAATTTCCATCCCATCGACGCTCCCTCCTCCTTTGAGATACTGTTCTTTCAATATATAGAGAGCCATTGGAGAGTATTTGGAAATGTTTATCCCTTATGGTAACATCCTAAAAACAACAATCATTATTGCAAAGAAGAACTAAAGAAGTAAAACTATGACAAACAGCACTCAGTTATGGCCCCTTAATTTCCAACAGAAGTTTCAAATTTCTGCCTTTTAATAATTTGAATTCTATTCAAGTTTAGTTATATAAACGCCTCAATTTAAAAGCTTTATGGCTAATTTTTGACATATCTCATAATTTTAAACATAGGTCAGATGATGAAGATGGCACCTGAGCTGACCCCTCCCTCACCAAATTTCTTTATCACACCAGTGGGAGGACACTGACCTGGTCAGATTTAACATGCACTAAACCCACTAACAACGATGGTTCTTTGATGGAATCTGGTCTCGAACATGAAACCCCCCAGTTCTGAAGCCGAGACCTTACCATCAGGCCACAGCAGCCCTTTAAAAATTCAAATAAAGAAACATATTTATATTTTACAGAATTGAGAGTCTTATGATTGATAAATATTTGCTCATACACTGAAGTAATTACTTACTAGAGATATGTCTTAAAAATAAAAGATCTAAAAATGGAAAATATCCAAAATTTAATTAATGCATTAACTCACTTATTCTATAAATACTAATGAAAATCATTGGCCAGTGTATATATCAGAAGCTTTATAACTTACTTGTATTTTAGAAGATATCTTAATGCAACAAAAAAGTAGCTTAACAACATTAAGAAAAATATTGAAATGAATGAGCAATCTAATATCCTTGTGTATTTAATTGCATAATTGAAAAATATTGCTTTATTTAGAAACAGTCAACCCATAAATTCAATTTTAATCTTTTGAAACTTCTATGTACAACAATCTGTCATACAGAAATCAGGCAAAGATAATTGCTTCTTTTATTGTAAGAAGCTCTCCAAAATTATTGATCATTTTCCCGTTTCAATTAAGTCTATAACTATCTCTGCATGTTTCTTGACATGGACATTTTTAAAATAGTTTTCACTTGGCTAATTTGTTCACCCATTTGAAATCTGAGCTTTAATTTGAAAGAAAAAATTATGACAATTTAACTAAAATCAAAGTATGTTAAATGGATTAAAATATGCTTATAGAAAACTCAAAAATGATTCAAGTTCGCCTATTAAGAATACAAAATATATCTTGATAAATTTACTTAATTTACTAAACTGTTTTGCTTAAATTTTTTTAAAGAAGTTTAATGATATAAAGTAATAAGTATATTTTTCATCAACTGCTTTTCCATCGCAGTCAAATAATTACATGCTTAAAAACTTAATGACATTAGAAAATTTAATTGTGTATTAACTATATGACAGCTGTTAATCACAAAAGATGCCATGTTAATCTACAGTTTATATTGGCCAACAACATGAGATAAAAACACAAGTACTCAGAAATTATTTTTTTTTTAATAATTCATCATCACCAATACATTTTGAATCCATTCAGTAAAATTACCTTAAAGCTACCTCCCCTCCCCCAAGTAATAACATAGGACAAAAGAAAATTCCAATTGATCTTTTGGCAATTCAATTATCATTGAAAACTGGACTATTGATCATGTCTTGGGTAAGTTAATTCATCATACGGCATCAACGGCATTCCAGTAATTTGGTTTTAAAAATGCAAAAATTACAGACCTAATGAAAATCAATTGTGTTTCTAATCCCCTGTGTCCCAGATTAGTGGGAAAATAAGACAAATCAAAAAGATAAAACGAAGATTAATTCCTTAAGACCAATCACACTCGCATCCGTCTTTTCAAAAAAATTTCGAAAGAGTAATGGCACAACGCATTACCCAACATTTGCTATTCAAGAAGAAAATATTACCTTTTATGAATGGCTTCCTTCCTTTAAGGGACATTCAACTCACTGCTTATGGAATTCACACACTCTTCAAAAGCACAATATGAAACGAATTACTTCATCGGAGTTGAGAATTGGTTATTAAAAGAGCATAAGATTTTGAATGAGCTTATTTAGAGTATCTACAACTAGATATAAATATACAAATCCGTTCATAGCTACGATCAAACAGAATTCTTCGTTGGAGAAACGCCTTTTTTAGCACTAGAATAATCTAGAAAGATCTTCCTCAAGACAGCGTATTATTGACAGTTCTATCCGTTTATTATTTTGATTGGCTGATTTTTCTGATGAAGGTGTAGGCTAATTTTTGCTGATAATATCTTTATATTTTGCTTTAATTCATCACTGTATTATAGCTATAAAAAACCGCTCCAAAATAATAAGGGGAAAAGTCCATAGATAGTTTAACTATTCGCCAAACTCACTATTTGTTCAGAGGTGTTCTATGCCAACCTCTCAAAAATAAAGCCACATTCAGCGATTCGGGTCCTATTTGCAAGTTTTCAACTCCCTTGGAGATAAACAGTTAAAAATTTAGGATTAATCTTTTTCAAAACAAACTAAAACGAGATACGTATTAAAAACACTTTTATACCAAAAACTTCATAAAAATCAATGCCCCAAAATTTATCACCTACAAGACATACAGAAACGTTTTGTTTTCGGAACAGTTATTTTTTATAGTTGTACAATTTTTAATATTTTTTCTTCTTCTATAACACAGTTCAAAGCTTGCAGTACCATTCCAGAAATAGCCCATGTAACTCAAAAGTGAAAATTGCTAGTCCAGAGATTATCTCCGATTTCTTTATCAAACAAATTGCAAATGGTGCCCAGTCACTTACTTATGGTCCAAAAGGTAATTTTGATATTCAATCGCCATAATCCAATGGATTTGCTCTCGGCTTGCTTCAAGAATGGGATAGTTATTCAAGGGAAGTTATAATTCTCGCTGATCATCCAGTTGCCAGAATAAATTTTGCAAAACATTTCTTTTTGAGCTCGGGTTCCAAAACAAGACACAACCTATTTCTAAGTTTCATTTCAAGAAATTCTCAACAAAGATTTCCCAAGATTGTTTTGTCACTTATAGATGCATTGAAATTGCAATTTGTCATTGATACTTTGTACATAATTTGGTTATCGAATCCATCCCATTAACTCCATCTTTATAGCCGAAGCTTTAGTAATTTTGCTTTGCCATTGATAAGCTCGGAATTAAAAAATTCAAATTACTTAGATAACAGATATTTTCACAGTCTTTAAAAAGACTTGTAAAATTTATTTATCAAATCGTCGAAAGTTATTCATATAAGTTTTTTTTTTTTTTTAAATTACTGTTCGAATAAACTTCAACTGGTTTGGGATTTAAATATTTATTGGAATGAAAAAGAGGATTATCCCGAAAAATCGGTCAAGAAGTCGAACCAAGATTTTGAGATAATTTTTGTTGAAGATATAATCATTTATTCCCACAATATCTCGCTTCAAGATATATATCAAATTCATGAAAATACCAAGTACAAAGAAACTCTATTCTATTCCTTATTCAAGACTCAATAGAACAGAGAAGAACTAATTAACCAAATGACCATTACTCTAGCTCAACAAAATAAATCTGGACTCTCTTATCATGAAGAAAATGACACTGAACGTATTCTTGAGCACTGTTTGAAACATTCAACTTACAGAACATTACTTTTAATCCCCCAAGCTATTTCGTCACTTAAATGAAATAATATATAAATATTATATCTAAGTTCCAAAAAATATAAATATAAATATTATAT
>JAOUZG010043444.1:2869644-2890438 GCA_026289955.1 Argiope argentata | reverse complement strand
AAAGCCGCTCCAAAGTATATATATATATATACTTTGGAGCGGCTTTCTAAAAATGTTAATTAGAACTCAAAAAACCACAAAACTTAAAACAGATATGATACTTTAACTAATATTAATAAGTGTATGAATTTTTCCAGAATTTTGGCAATATTTTTAATATATGTTATACAAATTATTTTATAAAGAATCAATTCTAAAATTTTAATATGCTTGTAGTGGAAAGACAACATAAACATAATTTCCATTAGATTTATTCTTATAATCTAATAATGAGAAGAAAAAAAACAGCATTTTTATCACGATTTTTTTAAAGCAACAGTACGTGATGAAGGAATATTTTAATAAATCATTAACTCATAAAGTTTAATATTATCAAATTATAAATCCATGAATTAAATAATTATGTAATAAAAAATTATTTTAGTTCAGAAGATCATTGAAAATGTTGATTTGTTATTTATTATTATTTAAAAAAGGGAAGATCACTCCCCCCATGTCTGCAGTCGTTTTTGGTATTTAATAGAAGCAATAATTATTTTTATACGATATATTTTTCCATTAACAGAATTAAAGAGAAAACTTACTGAAGACGCCTATAAACAATTTGTCACATTTAGTCGCTATAAAATGGGCTGTAATCCATGATAGAATCAGTTAAATTTATCATGTGAGACATTCTATTCAAGCAACTCAAAATTCATATAACGGCTTAATAGACGCCTGAAACCCATATCTAAGCACTGATTGATGATTTTATTTGCTGGACATGAAATGGGGAATTAGTAAATATTTCACAATGATTGAATATTATTTGATATTCTTATGACACGTAAACACTTAAAAATGAAATTGAAAAAAGATTATCAGACCATGTTTATCTCGTATTCAGTGCTATTTTTCTTTAGGTTTTTCCAATCCTCCCCATTTTTTCCCCTATTTATTTTATTTCTCTTTTCCAATTACTTCAATTTCCAAACGATTTTCTTTTTACATTTGCAGTTTTATTTTTTTATTATCCACTGTTTATTGTTATTGTTTTGAATTCCATGGGATCTTAGTATAAATGAAACCAACTGCCGATTCTTTCATCTGCTCTTTGATGACTTATTTTCTTTAGTACTTTCCTACGAATGAAATGCTTCCAGGTGGCCCATCTTTTACCATTTGGCTTTAGCAAGGTTTGGGTCTTCTATTGTTGCTTTTTAATGACTATAGATGTTTAAAATTATTAAAGGAAACTTAATAACAGATTTTTTTTTTTTTGGCTCTGCAATATATAACTATTAAATAAAGTGATCAATTTACATCCTTGTTGATAATCAGCGGGTATTTAATGCAAAGATTCAGGGTAAAATCAATAAATCAATTCAATACACAAACTCAAATAAGATTTTAAATATATTACGAATTAATTGCAAACTATAATAATCTCTACTTTAATGAATCCAAAAATCGCCCTATATAGGATAATGAACCTAATGATTGTCCATTATAGACACATTTGTCTACATTTTTTTTTCTCGCAGAATTAATATTATGTAATCCGACAGCTTCTGTAGTAACGTTGAAAGGCTTCTCAGCGAGACATGACATGGCATTTAATATTAAAATCAAAAAGCGCTCCAACAAAAATTTATTAATCTCCACCGAGACTAATTAGTTTAACTATCAGGACTAGCTTACTAGTTCAATTTAAAAGCTGTCAGTTTTCTTCAAGACATTCTGTTCACATGAATTTTAAAAAAAATACGGTTATCCAGACTCTGGCTCACCTAATTGAAGATCCATGTTAAACTATTTTATTCATAGAAAAAGAAAGGTAGAGGCTGATCAAAAAGATATATTACAGGGAACTGTTACTCTTCAAGAACTGTCAAAACATTTAAAATTTCAAAACTAATCGAAGTACAACTATCTTAAAATAAGATTGGTCCATTTCATATCAAATATTTATATAAAAATAAAATAATAAAATATAACCCTTCTATTTAGAGTAGATACGAAATTATAATTTATAAAATGAATATAAAATTAGTTAAAAATGATTAACAATAAAAATTAAAAATAAATACAGATCAACTTAAAGCAGAAAGACAAATTTATTTAGATATCAAACTAAGTAATAAAGGAAAACAGGTGGATCTCCCCCCCCAAAAAAAAAATCTTCCATTTCATGCAAAATCGCCCCACAGAGAATGAGTATGGCAAAATATACATGAAGCGAAACAAAAGAAAATTTCGAACATTTAAATCAGTCATTTCCTAAACAAAAACTAATCTCTCATTTCCCCCCTTCTTCTGTGTATTATTATTATGTTAACGAAGGATATCGGATGCAATGAGTCAAGGCTTAAAATCTATTTTCAGTATTTTTCGAAAATACGATATTTTGGTACTTAACAAGATAAGTAGCTTCTGAGCGAAAAGGAGAAGCCGAAAACGAGTAAAAAAAAAACAACAGAATAACTTCAACCGTAACATAGTCGGCCGAAACAGGAAGAAAACACCTGTCGGTATCTCACATATTACGTAACGCAAACGATTTTAATGGGCTGATCCATCAAAATTACTGAAGTACGTATAAAGACAGCCTCTGAGCGGCGGGATGAATGTGGAAAGGGTGGTTCACGGTAAAATGAATGATAAGAATCATTAACTTTAAAAAAAATTTAAAAAATCTTTACAAGACGAAAATAGACTGGTTTCGAGAAAAAAAAGCAACACAAATTTGATTAAATAGATCCTTTAATCAAAAAAGTTTTGAATAGATTCGTAATGCTCCCCATTAAAAGTCGTATAAAAAAGGGCAAATAGCTTGTAAGAAGACTGGACGAGTCTGACTTCAGAGGTCAAAAATTCTTCGAATCTCATTCTGAACCAAAATATAAATAGGATGATGGAAGGAGGGGGATACTTACTATTAATTGAAGATGAAAAATCATTGAACATACCAAATTTTGCATAATGTTGATCTTTGAGTATAATAAGCTAGCACGTGAATTTATGAATGTTTTTAGTTTCAACATTTTAATGAGGCTTTAAATAAAAAAAAATTAATCGAATTGTTTGTGTCTTTTACTAAATGCACGTAAATCATTTTTATACCTTTTAAAAGCAAAAAGATATTCGGAAATATCAATTTTTTTCACGAATTAATTACTTTTTTTTATCATGTCAGAACATGATATTGTTTTTAGGAATGAGGTTTTGTGGCGTCAACAAAACCGTAGGCGAAAAATTGAAATTTCATTATGTGTACGAGTATCTTAAAAAAAAAAAAAAGCTTATAATAACGTGATGCCATCTCATTAACAAAAGCTCTGATTTTTAATAAAAACAAGTTAATGACTACAGCAAATAAAACCAGGAAAAAAGTCATTTTGAGCAAGTGATTATATGAAATGAAATAAACAGGAAATGTGATATATTTTTAAACAATCAATGCGGGACAAAGTTCTTTGGATCGTTTGCAAAACTAAAGTAACTCATTCAAATGAAACCATTAAAATGAATAAAAATATAATTTAACTTGCACTAGCGCGTGGTGCTTGATACATCGAAATATGCATAGCAGATTTCATTTTAATCTTTATTGTGTTTTTATTTTTTTAAAGTATTTTAAACGAATTTTACTACAATATTTCTTATTGTTTTAATTCACATGCGTTGTAACGATACTAAATACTACATTTGTGTGAGTGTTTATGAATGTGTGTGCTTGAGCCAGTGAATATGTTATCACTATTAGGTAATTAATAAATTTTTCAAATATAATAATGTCAGTCTAACTGCCATTATACATCATTTTCACATTTATTCATTATGGTAAAAGCACATTTATTCATTTATTCATTATGGTAAATTCCTAAAAATTAAGATAATAATAGGAGAAATTATTATCTTAATTTTTAGGAATTACAACAAATCTAGAACTATTTTTTAAATTTCTAAACACTCAAAAGAAAAATTAATACTTACATAAGCATAATAAAATAGTTCATTACTTTTAAGATAAGGACCAAAATATTTATCATGTTACGATTTTCCGTATTAAAAATTCAAATAACTTATTTTTATTTATTTATTTTTAGGTTATGTCGGAATGAAGAATAATGTAACAAATATCAAAGCGAAAATGAATACAAGATATACTGACATCAAAACTTCAGATCTAATTTTGTATTATAAGATTTAAAAAAAGTATAAAGCAGTTTAGTTGCGAACAGATGTTAGAATGTATATTTAAAGTGCATTTTGATCTATACTTTAAACATGGAATAAGTAAGTTTATGCTAACTACAACATACTAATAGACAATTTCTAAAGGAAAAAAAATTAGAAATATCGAAGGATACTTAAAATGAATAATTTTTTACTTTATGCAAACAAATAAATAAACAATGAAATCTACAATCGCAAATTTCATATTATCATGTCAAAACATTATTTTTGAAGTCATTATTTGATTTAATCAATTTAAGTCGTTATGTAGTTTAAACCAGTTTAAACAAGCATTTCATAATTCCAAAAGGTTTACAACTGATCATTAGCTATTATACGAAAAAAAAAATAAGAGCAAATAAATTTATGAATGAAAAAAAATCATTTGCTTTTAACATTTAATATTTTAATTAAAATAAAAAATGCGTCTATCAAAGGAAAAATCGTTTGCTTTTAACTTTTAATAAAAGCAATTGATAATCAATTTAATTTAATATCTCAAACAATACTGGCAAAACAAACCTCAAATGTCATGGTCAGGTGACTGCTATCTACCAATGAAAAAAGAATATTTCTTGCCTTCAAATTACGGAGAGACCAAAACAACATCATGTTCTCATATAATTAAAAAAAAGCGGAGAGGATAGAAAAAAGAAACATTAAATGGAACTATGGCTCCCAGAATTATTAAAATAATTATTCTGTTACGAGACTTGGTGATTTAGAATTTCATAAGAAATTTTAAATGTTGCCAAAAGGTGAACAACTTTGAAGCTTACTTCATAGGTTTAAAATACGTAATTCTAATATATAATTGTAAATAGTATAATTCTAATATTTCTTTAAATTGGAAAGGTTTATGTAAAAAATATTTTGTGTTGTATTCCAATTATATATGAAATAATTTCGTAGGTATAAAAGCGTTAAAATTTAATTTTTAATTTAATTAATTAATTTATTTATTATTTTACAACGACAGTATTTCTAAAATGATCTTCCTAAGTATACAACCAGAAAACAATATGTCTCCCTATTTCAAAACTTTCTTCCCCTCCCCTCCCCTTTAATAAAAACAGCTGCCACCATTGTTTGAAATAACAAATAACACCAACTAATGTTCATGACTTTATTCAATACAGATTCATTAAGTAAACTTTATGCGAAGGAAGCCAGAAAAGGGAACCAACAGGATATTACATCATTCAAATGATGTTAAAAATATTTGCCGGAACTCTAATATCGCTATTCAGTAATCAAACCAAAACATCATTTCTGCTAAAAACGCATTCAGAAGCGCCGACAAGGAAAAAGAGAAGTGCCTGACAGATGATTTCGCGCAATCACAGATTATCGTTCTGGATGGTTTACTTAAGCGCGCACATCATTTCATTTATTTACCTTCTAAAATTACACCTCACGATGATGTGATGAAAGAGGAAATTTTAATTCAAATAAATAATTCGTTCAATTGCGAGAAAGACGATACGATTCGAGCGATATGAAGGATTATTTTATTTCTTCTCCGTTCCTCCCCACCCCTTCCAAATGGTTTCTTAAGTGTATTTTGAAATAAGATCATGAAAAGAAATGAACTCCACTTCTATTTTTAGCTTTCCATATTTTATACAAGTGCTGTTGTTTCATATGGCATTTGACATGGACAGGTTCGCCGATAGTCAGCGCTTTTTAAGCCGAAAGGTGCATCTCTTGTTTTTGAAGTAGCGCCAACTAGGGCCAAGAGTACGACTTTTGCTACACACTCGTTACATTCGCTTGCACAGCCTCTTTTTACAGGGGGGGGGGGAAACATTCTCTCACCTTACAGATAGAACACAGAAGAACCATGCCCAAGCCAGGACTCGAACCGGGGACGCTCCCCTATGTTAGGACGCCGGCTTATACCAGTGTTGAGCATAACAATGTAAGCTTTTGTTTTCAATGGAAATTAGGATTATCAAAGTAATTAACCAGACTTACCACAACGGGATATATAAGTACTTTTATCATCTATAATTGGTTTAGAACAGAAGGCCTTTACAGAATTTTAAACAGCAGGCAGAGGTCCTCCTTCCCTTCCTTCCTTAAATTGACCAAACAAAACGATCAAAATAAAAAAAAGAGAAAGAGATACTCATAACAAGCCCTTATTACGAAAAATGCCATATTTTTCTTCATGTTATATCTATTTTAACAATTTTTACTCAAGAAGTGGGGGGAATCAAAATTCAAGTAACTAATGATCTATACAATCTTAAACATATCTGTATTATAACAAAGATTTATTACAAGTTCAGAAAAATGTCAATCAATATTATAATAAAGATTTATGGGCTGGGATAGCCTGGTTGGCAAAGAGTTGGACGCGTATTCCTTAGGTTGTGAGTTCGAACCTCGCCGGCAGAAGATTTCCCGAGTGTGTGGTGACTGGCGCTCGTTAAATCTGTCGTGGTCACAAAGTCCTCCTTGTTGAGAGTAATACCACCGGGGGTACTGGGTCAGAAGTGATCGTTCTCTGTCCCAGGTCAAAATTAAGATTAGTGGATGGTTGAATGAAAATGCATGAATGAAGCCCCGCCCCATAAAAAGGGTTGGGACGGGTGTGTAGCCAAGTTGTACTCTTGGCCCTAGATGGCGCTACTGAAAAACACGCTCAACCGGTTTAAATCGCTGACAGGCCTGTCAGTGTGCTTGAAAAGGTGCCATAAATAACAACAGCATCAAAGATTTATTTCTAATTCAGAAAAATACCAATCTAGATTCCATGAGGTCACGGCGAAACTTTCCCGCAAATTATCTAATAAAGATATTATCCCCCCCCCCCTGCTGCCCAAATTCTCATAAAAATTAGGCAGTAAACACTCCGAAAGGTAAAATACTTATTTTCAAAGTGTCTCAAGTGAGAGCTTTAAAAGTACAATTGGTGGAAAAAAGACCAGGATTTTGATTTTTTTTATTTGATTGATTGAAATTAAAATTTGAAACACCATTTTAATCTCAGTAACAAGATTCCATACATACAAAATTTCATTTATCCAAGTTGTACTTTCAGTAACCGCGTTAACGTGCGTGCGAAAGGACATATAGACAAGGTCAATTCTTTCACGGGTTTTGATACGGATACAAATCGACACCCTAGATGCTAAAACTATTTATCCATATAGCTCAACACATTGCATAGTTAAAAATGTTCACTTATACTCAAGACAAGTAAAAAAAGAAACAATATCTTGAATTTGACAAAAGTTTCAAAAACTGAATTTCGTTCAAAATGATTTCACAGAAACCAACAAGGTTGGCGTTCAAATAATATACCACATTTTATCCATCAAACTCAATATTTTCATTTTATCGCATTCCTAAGCATGTTTTTTGAACTCAGTGAGGTCTGGATCATCTCGAAATCTTGAGTTCGAATTTTCTTCCATTTTCAAGATTAAAGTAAAAAAGAACAAACACAAAATTTTCTTGGGTGAAAGCGAGGAAAGATAAAAAAAAAAAAATAAAATAACTGCCTTTGATAATTACAAGTAATAATATTTTAAACAGTAAATATGCAAAATGTATACATGTACACTTTTTTTTTTTTCGTCAATTAATACGCTATGATTTTTTTTTTTTTTTTGAGAATAGAAACTTTTTTTAACATTAATAATTCTGTAAGTTTGGCTTTAATTAATTCGGACAGTAGATCACTGTCAATTTTGTCTTCTTTTAAAATTAAAGATTTTTTTACAAAAAAAAAAAAAAAACACTTCATTTGATGCATAGACCAAACTAAAAACAAACAAGGGATTTTACATCAATTAAAGCAGATGATTCTGCATTTTTTTAAAAATCAAATTAATATTTCATTAACCATAAATGACCTTAAGATCGCACACGCATAAATAAAATGTGTTCATATTTTTTTTTCAAATACAAATAAACATTTTTACACTGAAAGAGATAATTTAACGCATATGTTGTTTAAGACAAAGAAAAAGTCACTGTCAATTTTCTAAAACCGAAAAGATCATTAAAAGTTCCAACTAATAAAAATTAAGCGTTTTTTTTTTAATTTTTAAGTTATATTAACCTCTTTTCAATTCTGTGGCCTTTTCCTCAATTTTATTTATTTTTTTTTATTTAAATGTGATACATAGAATGTAATGATGCTTTTATTATGAAGAAATTCAGACTAATTTCATGGTTCCATCAAACTACTCAATCGCGAGCTTACAGTGGCATTTAAATTTATTTATTTATTTATTTTTCTTTACGGTATTAATTCCGAAATATCACCTTTATTAATTGTTGTTGTTCTCGTGTTCCACTTTACAATGGAAGAAGGGGTGTAGTAGCTTCTGAGGGTAAGGCATGGACTGACTCTCCAACCCGCTACGAAGGCACACGGATTAACCATAAAAACTGAATGACAGGTGCGCCGCAACAGCAATTGGCGGGAACTGTGGTTGAGTCCTAATGGCCGTCACCGGTCACGGTACAACCCTCCCCGAAGAAAGTATGTCCCGTCATCGATGGGAGGAGCCTGCCCCCACCTATTAGTGCACCAACCAGGTTGGTGAGATACAACCACCATACCAGAAGCATCTCATCCTCAAATATGAGATGTCCCACTAGGGGATAACTTTTTTAATTATTAAAAAATTCTAAATTTTATTTTTTATTACATAATTACTATTGTCGCTATCGTGTTCCGCTTTACAACGGAAGGAGAGGTATAGTAGTTTCTGAGGATATGGACCAATGAACACCCGAGGACTGAAGTCCAACTTCTAGCTCACACACGTCACAAAACCCTTTTTACGGGGCGAACTTCATTCACGCATTTCATTTATTCATCCACAGATTGTAACTTTGATCAGGAACAAAGAAAAACCAGCTTTGACCCAGTACCCCCCAGTGGCATTACTCTCGACATGGAGAATTTTGTAACCACGACAGATTTAGCGTCCAACATACACGGAGTCTTCGGTTAGCAGGTTTGAACTCGCAGTCCAGGGGATACGAATCAAACGCCCTATTAACCAGGCTATTCTAGCTCATCCCTTTATTTTCATTTTCAAATTTACATATTTTTTGTTAATTTTCAAGCGTTAAAATTAACAAATTAAATATATAACTTTTTAATCCGATAATTAACTTAAAATAAACTCGTTTCGCATTGAAATATTACGCTATGCCCTATTAACAGATAAAATTCATATTTTTTCAGTATTATCAAATATAAAGATAAAATTTTTAATACATTCCATATTAATAATTTATTAAGCAGGAAAGTCAGTATTCAGGGAGATCCAACTGGTCGTCAAAGACGGTTGGTTTGCAATATTGATAATTATTTTAATTTATTCTAAACATATCAAAATTTGAGCAATAAATATGGAATGAAAACTACTTGCCTGTATGCTGCTTCAAACAATTATTGATTTCTCAAACATCTTAACAGCTGAACAGCGAACATCCCAGTTAATCCCACAATCGGAAGACGTCATAAATAAAATCCAAATCTCATCCTCAACGCAAAGCCGATAAGACAAAAACAATTATTCAGGCTCGAAAGTAGAATTCTCGTAAGATTTCCACAAAGCTTACGCCAAATTAAAGCGCCAAATATTCCATTCCTCGAGAAAGCTGTTATTTAATACGGACTAAAATAACGAAATCACGTCATGTGCGGATGGCGTGAAAGCGAAAAGTAGCAGGTGATGGAATTACAGAGGAGATAAGAGCGGCTTTTTGAGCATTTCGTTTGTTATTTTTCAGTCGTTTAACAATCGCGGTTAAAGTTAACTAGAACTTTCCGACGGTGTCACACAGTTTTATTGTTGTTATTGATCAGTCACCCCATTGAAAAATCCTCTACTTAAGAAAAGATAACGATTGTAATGATAATCTGCTTTTAATTACTAAGCCAACCAGGTGGGAAGATCTTCTCAAAATTTTCTCGCAAATTCACTCACAAATAAAGATGTTATATCCTCTTCCTATAACATTGAGCAAGACTGCTTATGCCTTCCAATTGCATTGGCGAAATATATATTTACGAAATATTGAGATTTGGCGAGAATTTAGCAATATTACTGAATCTATCAGCACATATATGTGTGTGTGTGTGTGTGTGTGTGTGTGTGTGTGTGTGTGTGTGTGTGTGTGTGTGTGTGTGTGTGTGTGTGTGTGTGTGTGTGTGTGTGTGTGTGTGTGTGTGTGTGTGTGTGTGTGTGTGTGTGTGTGTGTGTAAAGCTAATTAATTCCCACATTTTTATCTTAATTTAGCCCATAGTAACATCATTCTAAAAAATATTCCTTTATTTCCTGATCCATTCCCATTGTTCTAGTTAATTAATTCAACAGAAGCTTTGTAATATTGCTGAATCGGCTAAAAGCCGACTAATTCCCCCACTCCGGTTGAAGGGATAAAAATCGTCCAGCTAAACACATTCCTTTAAAAGATCCCTCCGATTCCCTTACACGAGGTGTACATGTGATTGGCATGTGTCAAAAATCCCTATTAATATCTAACAGTATATATCCAGAAGGATAAAAGTTACATCGCATTTTCTCATTCCGTTTTGTGTTGTGTTCGTCGCTTTTGCTTGTACATAATGCCTGCTTCCCGAGATGGAATAAAACGAACTTAAAAATTCAAAGTATCATCTATGTCTATGTATAGTAAATTCATTCTAAAATATTCTCTTATTTCATGATCCATTCCACTTGTGCTAGTGAATTAATTCAACAGAAGCTTTGTAAAATTGCTGGATCAGCTAAACTTCGGCTACTTTCCCACAGTATATATAGGGACATAAATTAGCCAGCTTAACAAAATTCCATTAAAAGATTTCTATCATTCCCTTGCCGGAGCTGTATATGTGATTGTCATGTGTCAAGGATCCCTCTTAAAATCTGAAGGTATAAATTGAGGGATAAAAATTTAATCAGCTTTTTCATCAATTCGTTTAGTGTCGTTCTGTGTTGTGCGCACCGCTTTTTTGCTTGTACATATTGCCTGCTTTCCGTGATGGAATAAAACGAGCTGAAAAATTCAACCCGTCTTCTCCATGATTTCGGCCACGACTCTGCTATTTGCTTTCATCAAATAACTTAAATGTTTTAAATTATATATATATTGGGGTTTACCCCTGTCATTTAGCAATAGGTACTCGAAAATCAAATTTGCTGTTTAAACTCGTTATTTCCAACCGATCAAAATCAAAATTCGACACAATATTGTAATTGTATTCACAATATTAAATACTATTTCAATCTGCGGATTTTGGAATCATCGCATTAACAAACCGACTGTGAGTCAACCTCTTGATGATTTGGTCTTAAATTTGACTTATCAACATTTTAGATGTTTAATCAATGTATCTAATTTAATCCACTCAACTCTCCTCGTTTTGTAGTTATCGTACTAATTCGGATAGCCCGACAGGCAGTCAATCTCGGGATGGATTTCATTTGAAATTTGATAAAAATCTGCAAATATGTGTACCATATTTCATCAATTTTAGCACAAAACTTTTTTTCATTTATCTTTGTCACAGTCAGACATAATCCCAAAATTATGTTTTTTCAAACACGGGAAAATACGGAACGTGAAATACTTTTTTGTTCCAGGATCCCAAGATTAGCATTATGGCATGCTGACACTTCGCTAAGATGTTATATTCAAAAATATGAACAGCTATAACACCTCTCAATCTTGCGAATAGTTTGAACTCCCCCTATTGCTAATTGAAAACATCTCCTCTTTTCATATTTCCTCTCACTCCTTTTTTGGCGAAATAAACTCCTCCTGACGCATGCTCAAAATACACTAAAAGGTTTTTGAATCCGAGAATGAACAGTATGTCAAAATATCGATTTCCAATTTTTGACAATTAAAATAATTTCTCCATACTTCCAATTTCTTATAATATACTTTGTAAAAAATAATTTGGAAGAAAAAGAAAACAACGAATACACCAATTATGTAACAAAAAATACTAACCGTTTAAAAATAACAGAAAATTAAAAAAAATTAGAAGTGAGATCTAGCATGATGCCATACCATAATTGGCGTGGTCCCTTAAATCTGATTGCTCACAAAATTGAGTAAGGGGAGTATTTTTCAACAAATGAACATATTTTTCACAGATATCCAGCGCACGTTCCAATGCTTAGATAATAAGATATTCTAGAACCTTCTTGACACTTGAAAATCTTATCTCATCAGCATAAAAGCAATATCCATCAGGCATTTTTTCATCGGAGCTCTCCGGAATGAAATGTTCAAATTCTTGGTGATGGATATAGAGATAAGACCTAATAACCTCCATCGACTCAGTAATAAATTTTCGAAAGAAAATTATATAAACAGAACAGGAAAGGCAAGTGGCCATTCCACATATATTTCAGAACCGAGAAAATCGAATATAACTCAAACCGAAGAATTGACGACAAGATTGTAATTTAAGAGCATTTTAACTAATAATTAAGAGACACATGCTATACTTGTAACAAGGGGGGAAGCTGTAATACTCTGCTAATACTATTAAATAATGCCAGCCAGTTCTCTGGCACAGAGGTAACGCGTCTTCTTCGTGTTCTGGAAGTCCCAGGTTCGATTCCCGGATCGGGCATGGTTCTTCTGTGTGCTATCTGTGAGAAGTGTGACTGTGCCCCCTGTAAATAAGGGCTGTGCAAGCAAATGTGTGGTGAGTGTGTAGCTAAGTCGTACTCTTGGCCCTAGTTGGCGCTACTTCAAAAAACAAGAGACGCTCCTTTCGGCTTAAATTTACTTATGCATCATCAGAGGGGCTTGTCCATGGCAAGTGTCATAAGCAACAACAAGTAATGAAAGATTTGATGCTAATTTTTAGAGAAACTCCCTTAAGGTGTCATGTCGTCTAATTTTATATAAGAAATGAGATTCTATTCTTAAATATAAGTTATTTGTGTGCCCATAAAAATATAAGAAAGTCATTAGAACCTCTAGACGAAAATACCTGATATATATCAAAAAAATATTTTAGGTTTGATTCGTCTAATGGTTTGGTTATATTAGCAGATGTATTTGTACGAAATAATTTTTGCATCACAAGATTCATATTAATAATGCCAGCTTTAAAAACCTCATTATGTTAAAAGAAAATTCGATATATTTTGGAACTAATGAAAAGAATTATTTAGTAATAAACAACTAAATCCCATGTTTATTTTTGCTTAGTCACAGGAAAGCTATCAAAATATTCACAAAATTATTGAGTTACCAAAATATGTTACATGATAGAATATTCGCAATTATATAAAAATAGAAAAGCATTATTACAAAGTCGTATTCATCGCTAATTTCTAAATTTTATTAACATTTAAGAAAAAAAATTAAGAAAACGATATTGTTACAACTGAAAAATCAAATTTTATATTGGTGCAAAAATTTCTTTTATTCGATTATAGGTTCCGAAGCTATTAAAACTTAATGCACAAACAAACAATTTCAATTAATTCTGAAATAATTAAAAGAATAAATTTAAAATCTAATTAAAATTTGGGAAAATCTTTTCTTATTGATTTCCTATTATCTAAAATATGAGATCAATTTTATAATTATAACTAATAAAAATCACTCTTGTTTATAAAACATTATAGAACACAAGAACCCTTTTTCTTTTGTTACTAATTTAAATTAAAATATAATTTTTTAAAAATTTTTACAAATTAATTAAAATTAATTTTCATGATAATTTTTTTAATACATGTTATATTAGTATCAAGAAAGGTTAAAAAAGGTTGTCTTAAATTTGCAAAAAACTTACATTCAGTTTTAAGCATGAACTATCACTTTAAGGCCAATAAAAGCATTGTAAAAATACATATTAAAATCGGAGTGTAAAATATACATATTAAAATCGGAGTAAAAGTGGGGATATAATAGTTCATTATGTAAATAAGACAAAAGGTTAGTTAATTTATTAATTAATTTTTATCAAAAATTTAACAAATAATTAATTAAAATAGAAATAATAAATTAACAAAAAAATATTTCTTAAACTAAAAGAATACTGCCTATTTAAGAAATAGACAATATACTTCATCATATCTTACACAAAAGGTGTGCAAAATTTGATGTTTTCAGCGCAGATGTTAAGGATATACGAAACATTAAATAACAGCTAAAATCTCCTTTATAAGTATTACAGATATGTCACCTTATGCAATTTCAATTTCCACATATTTCGGAAAATTAAAAAAAAAAGCATTTAAATTTACAAATAGCTATATAAACTTTCTAGTTGTAGTTGTATAACACCTCTACAAGTCGTTTTTTTTTTTTTTTTTTTTTTTTTCAAAATGCAGTTTAAGAACTTTATCACTAAACAATAACCGCATTATTAAGCCATTTTGAAATATTTATCAATTCTGTATGAATATATAACGAAATTAAAATAAATATAACAATAAATGGTTTACCAACTGATATTCTATTCTTACTATGAAATTAATTGATGATACGTTGCCTTTCTCTAATTTTTGTACGTTATACGAATTAAGTCGGGAGAAGGAACTGTACACTACACTGTAACTAATCATGCGTTTCTAATAACGAATTAATAACTTTTTATTTCTTTTGTTTATTTCAAAAAAATTATAAATTAATCGAAATGCCATAATATTTTATTTGAAAAATGCAAATGGTAAAAATTAATGTTTGCACACTAGATAAATGTTAAAACGTTCGTTCTCTACGAACAGCTTTTTGAAATAGAAGTGTAAATACCGTCATTCCGGGTTTTTCAGATGTACGATTCAGATGTACACACATTCTAAATTTGTACGATTTTTTTTTGTCATCTATAAGCTTTTAATATTTAAAATATTTTCCATATTTATTATGCATAAAAAACACAAAGATAATCACAGTTGCTGATTATGGTATCATAACAAACTTCTGAACATCGTTACCAAACATTCCATTGTTTACAAGACGGAAAGTCTCCAAAATAGTAAGTGTGCACCTGTGTTTATCACCTTTAGATAACATTATACCAGTTATCAAGCTGTTTTGAGTCCAACTGGAACATCGCGAATATTCAAAAGCTTGCAAAGGCTGGTAGACTATTACTCATAGATGAATGTTTAGTTATATAAGACTAGAATTTATTCGCGACTTCGTTCGCATGGAAATTTTGATGTGTATGTATGAGAACGGACGGTATGACCACAATGTAAAATGTTATCTAACCGTATCGTTATGGTGCTGTTGCTAACAATTTTTTGCAAAAAAGAAAAACGTTTGTCGCCAAATTGTAGCGAAATGGTCGGATGTAGCGCGAACGGCCGCAATAGCGTTTCCAAACGTAAGGTTTCGATGAACGCTGCAGCAAATTAACGAAAATATAGAAAAAAAAATCAATAAATGCCAAAAAGAAAAAATGGATTCATACAAAAGCATTTAATCGAAAATAATGAAAGAAGGCGAATGGAATAAGTACAGTAAGAAAAAATCAAGGGAAATGAACAAAAACGATCTAAATACAGTAAAAAAAATGACGCGCACTGTAAACCCAAACAAAGAGCTACCGAAAAATTCCCAGCCTCGCACTGTACCTAAAATAAATTAATTAACAGCAAACCAAAATGAACAAACAGAACACATTGCGCATGCGTGAATTTTCAACGCCAGTTGGAATAACGTAATGCAGATTACAGCGCGGGGGGGGGACTGAAGTCTTATTTATTTGGCGGGGTTGGAATGAAGATTTTTGGCGAGAAAATTAGTTTTTAATTAATAAAAAACTATTCACTCAATTAGCCTTAATAAATAGCACTTTTCTATTCTAGACAATAATCTATCAGTGATAAATTTCATCCAACTTCGTTCAGCTATTCTGGCTTGATTGACTGACATCATCCATCCATCCAAACTTTCACGTTTATAATGGTAGTATAGATAATAGTCATGTAAACATAAAACGACGAAATAAAGCGATTCCCTGCTTTTAAATCCACATATTAATAACGGTTTGCTCAGCTAATTTTATCCGATCTGATGTTTTTGAGTTATATTCTTTAACTTTGAGTGTTTCACTAGTTTGCTTTACACATTATCGATATTTTTAATACTGCTTGATAAGCTCGCTTAGCTTTGGAAATGCCAAAAGTCACTTTGTGAATGTTAAGTTGAGAGTTAAATCACGAGGTCGCATTTGTGAGAATAATATTAATTCTAAGAAGGACTTATTACCATTATTTTGGTTATTTCTGTCATTACGCTCTATAGCGGGTTTGTGGGCCTAGAACTTATATGTTAAGCGTTCTGCATGTTATTGCTTCTCTGAAACGAATTAGCTAATGATCTTCCGAAGAGTTTGCAAGAACAAGATTCCGAGATTTTTTCCGGGAACGCTTATCTGAGAAGCCGAAGAGGCCAAGTGTTGTCGAAAATAAGTTTTTCAAGGAACTGTAAAAGAACCGCATTTTCAAGTTCGCACCGTGAGATGAGGGTGGAATGACAACTCTCAGAAGTTGAGATGATGTTCCTAATTGGTGACACATTTGGTCTTGTTTGGA
Source organism: Argiope argentata (assembly GCA_026289955.1). NCBI lineage: Eukaryota > Metazoa > Arthropoda > Arachnida > Araneae > Araneidae > Argiope > Argiope argentata. Next base: position 2,873,659 of record JAOUZG010043444.1, on the reverse strand, counting down.
AACTAGAACACGGGATGCTCTTCTGAAGTTTTTAAATAAACTTCTATTATCTTTTGCCGTCTTGATTCGCGTAATGTGCAAATATTTTACACAATAACTGAGCATTACCATCATCATAATGTACAAATATTTGAATGAGTAAATGTATCATCCCATTAATTTCGCAGTAAGTATAGAAAATCATTTGATAAATCATTTACTATTACCAGAGAACATGATGGTGTTTTAGTTAGGAAGTTTTTGTGTCTCCGAAATTTGAAAGTCAAAAGTATTCGTTTTTTTCATTGGTAGATAGCGAGTCACTAGACCCATGACATTTGAGGTTTGTTTTGCCAGTATTGTTTGAGATATTTAATTAAATTGATTATAAATTGCTTTTAGTGTGTTGTTTCTGTGAAATGTTGTCATCTTCCAACTTGTTTACGATTTCTTACTTTTAAAAAATTAATCTCGTGCTCAAAAGATTGTCGGATTTTTTAATTTTTTTTTTTTTTTTTTTTTTAGTTTTAACTATCAAAATTTTGTAAAACGTGACATATTTATTCTTTAATGATATTGTTATAAGCGCATTCCTACTAATTGTATTTCTCAAAATACTGTAAATGTTAGAATATAATTTTAATATCAATCTGCATTACGTTCATTGGATTTTACCTCATGTACAATTCCAGTAATAGTGAGCTTTTCGTCAAAATTGCAGTTTTTTTTTTTTTTTTAATCTTAAAATTGGTCATGCTCCAAAACTGTTGTTCGCTAGAAAAAATGAAAATGAAAGTTTAAAAAAATATATCATTAGAGAGAGAGAGAAGTCTCGTAATTTTTTCAAACCGGTTTAATCTGGTTAATGACTTAAATTAATTAAGATAAAAAATCACTTAAAAATAATAATGTTCTTACATTATAACTTGAAATTTGGACCGTAGATTTCATTTTTAATATTATTATTATTTATTTATTTTCAACTTCGCAAATAAATGAAGAAAACAAATAATGAAAAATGGAGTCCGCAACAAATAGTAAGATTAGATCGGACAGATAGAGAGAGAGAAAAGTAGTCATTAATTCAAATGATCCATTCAAATCGCCTTTTGTTGTGAAACGAAAGATAACAATGGGATAAGGATTCCTAACAAGTTTGAATAAATTTACAATGACAAATGTTCCGAGAAAATAAAATTGAAATTGACTTTATACAGCAATTTTATCCAGAAAATTTTTAAAATAATTTATTTTAGACCAGAAGAACCATTTTGGTTTATTGGTGGGAATACAATCACAGATATTAACAACACAGCTAGCAATTTTTATAGTTGGTGCAATAAATTTCAAATAATAACAGTAGATTCCATGCATTATAAATAAGAGAATTAAAATAACCGGTGTAAAAAAAATAACATCAATTAACAATCTAAACAAAATCCCGAAACAAATCCGAGAAATACTCTCTAATTTACAAGGATAGGCCAATAAATCATATCATTATCATGCCACGGTCATGTGAAGGTCAAAAAAGAAAAATTCAAGGAAAATCGAATCTCTAAGCACTAAACATCGCAGCCTGATAATGTTTAAGGCCCGATTCGTCTATCTTTAATTTATTTTTCAAAATTTGTTCTTAATCACATAGTAGCGATAACGTGCACATGAAATAAAAATAATAAAGATGTATTTAATTTCGCTGGAACGTACTTGAGATCAATTCAGCTACGAAAACAATTCGTATTATGAAAAAAAAATATTTAATAATATTTTGAAAAATTTATTAATATTAGAGAATAAAATTGGATGCAAGATATATTAATTTCACCATAAAGCTTATTATCTTAATTTAAAATTAGAATAAATAGTTTTTAAGCAACAATATGCTTGAACACTATTATCTTTTATTCAGATATAAAATTAAAATTTTTGATGAATTTTAATAAAAAAATTTAATTAATATTTTGATTAAAACCCTTCTAAGCGAACATTTACCATTAAAGAAATAATTACATACAAAATTTGGTAGTTCTAGATTTAATAGCTTGTTCTGCGGGCGACAATTATTCTCTTTAATTAACAGTCAGCATTCTAGCCTCCTATATTCTGCAAATTAAATCATTTTGTAAAATACCGATATATTCATATAATATTTTGCAGTCGCAAGGAAAATAAATTAGAGCAATGACAATTGTAATTACAAGCTTGTAAAACTCCGATTAGTTGGTATATTTAAACAACCATTTCATTTTAAAGCTATGATATCTTAGTCAGGATAGAATTTAAACTAATAAAGGAGGGCAAATTTAAAAACTGATCTCAATAAAGGTAGCCACGTATGCGGACGAAAATCATATTAAATGTTCACATAAAATTGTGTAAATTATGAAAGTAATTTACAAAATTGTTGCCTAAAGTCATCCGCCATTATCCGACTATGGAGATAATATTATATAATTTGAAGAAGCAAGCGTTGAGTTCTTTAACCCTTTGCGGTCCGATGTCGAGTGTGACTCGACATTCCAGACTATGCATCATTTTGACATTTTATTTATTTATTTTTCAAATTTAATTGTTAAAAACGCCTACATAATAATTAAGAGATGTAGATTAATTTTTCAAAAAAATTCGACTTAAAAGAATTATATATTATATATATATATATATATTTATATATAACTTCGAATAAATAGAAATATATATACATAGCAATAAACAAATCTTTGTATTAGGTTAATAATTTTGCATCTAATTATTTTTCGGACTGCAAAGGGTTAATGACTTTTTTTTCTTCAAAAATCCAAAGAAATATTCTTAATTTTGATCTTTTATCAAGATATCTTTATCGCGGCCATGATGAGTTCAAGTTAACGAACCTAGTAGGAAGGGGGGGAGAGAAAATAGAGTATGAAAATGCATTTGGAACTTGTATAATATTAATATAGATAATTTAGTATTTGGTTTCGTGGTAAATTGCATAATTTTAGTGTTTGGTTTCGTGGGTAAAAGAATGGCTCACGGAATTCAGAAGTTAAAGTTACAGTGAGGACGGACTTTTGAAGAATAGGAAATTATTTTCAGAACCTAAATTAACTAGATATTATTGCATATTTTATATATAACACACATATGAATTACCGTTGAGATAACTTATTTCGCTTAAGAGTATTGGCTTCCCTGGTTATTGAATTATCAATCTGGAATGCAATTCAAAAGTTGTTCAGCTTAATGAGGCCTTGATTTGGCAAATTGGATTTATTCTTCTATCTTCACTATTCGGAAAATCATTTCGAGGCTCTTTGAACTAGTTGGACCATTGACAAACTCGTCCGAGATTTTTACATTTCTAAAATGACAATCCGACCAGTTAAAATGCATACAAAATTACTCTCTTCATCCCATTCGCAAGATAACATGGGTAAAGCGCTATATGCATTTAAATTTTTGAACGAAGAGTGTTTTAGAGATGTAGAGACAACTATAGGTGAAGAACTGAAGAAATTTTTCAGAAATTTTGCAATGAGAACCATTGTAATAGGTAGTTCTTTCTATAGAAACCTACATGTTGGTTTTCCAAATGCAAGTTATTCACATAACAGAAATCAATTTATCGCAATCAGAACTAAATTTATCAGAACTATACTATCAGAACTAAATAAAAGAATAATCAGAACTAAATAATACTACCAGAACTAAATCAATTTATAGCAAAATAGTAGATAAATAATTTAATAACACATTAACACTTATAAACCTTTTACATCACATTTCAATGTCCATTTATTTTCATTCAAATTTGTATAAACAAATTATTTTTAAGAGCCATAATGGCGACAATAAGTTATCTTAAAAATCAGCCTCTAGTCCACATGGTTAACCACACATAAAAATAAGCAGCAAATGAGTTATCTATAGCTCTAAGCTGCATTTGATCCCAGGTGTAGGGGAAAGCATCAACAAACAACACAGCTCATTTAAGAAAACTGAAAGAATCCGAGATTATATAATATCATATTACATACATACATACACACAC
>JAOUZG010043444.1:2858607-2869244 GCA_026289955.1 Argiope argentata | reverse complement strand
ATATATATATATATATATATATATATTCTCAATACGGAAGAAATCTTACTATTTAAATTAACACTGAATTATTCAAATACAGTTTTTATTTTAATATTTTAAATTGGTGACAAGAGGGCAAGATCACGCTCACTTAAGGTAAAAAAAAAAAAAAAGCTTTGCCTGCATATTTATTTCACTGAGACCCCATCTCGTGCGCCCTTCGTTTCGTAAACGAAAACGCGTATGCGCCTCCCTCTCCTTTTTACGAACGGAATAGAGAAGCTTTTCAGCCAACTAAACGCCGAATTTGTTTTCCACTTCTCTCCACGTGCGCGCGGCTTTTTGATCTTCCTTTTTTTTTTTATGCGCGCAGGTCATTAACCAGCCTCATTTCGGTTCGCGGCGTAAAAACTCAGCGGAGTGGTGGCATCTACCTGACCCCCCTCCTCCCCCTAACCTTCCCTCCACCCGTGGGAAAAAAACGATCGGCTCAGAAATGTAAAACTCTGGCGAGATGAGCTATCATCATACCTTAACGTTTCGTTGGTTATGAAACTGACAGTTAAGTGTAGTAAATGCCGGTGATGGATTTTATTTTTTTCTCCTCTCTCTCTCTCCAGGACCCATATTCATGTCAGGTCGAATTTTAGGTCGAATCTTTTATTTGTTTATGCCGGAGATCCGCGATTTTCCAGCTTACCAAATTGCCAAGGCAGGTCAAATTCGTTTCACGCGCCTCCAATTAGTGCAATCAAACTCCTCCGTAACGCGATAACTGCGCGTGCGAAGAGTCATTCCTGGAATGATTGAAGAAAAAGTTCATTTGATATAAGACCCCCCCCCCCATTTTTGATGAACATTTTAAACAAACAAACAAACAACTCACTGAAATAGTTCAGACGATATTTAACGGGGTGTTCTTAAATCAAAGATAGCCTCTCTCAAAATAACCGTTTCGCAAATGAGGTTAGATACAGATGCATAGTATTATATAAAATGTGTGTATTTTTTCAGTTAACATTAAATAGTTTCAAAAGGAGTCAAATTATTAAGGCTTTTAATTATTTTCAGTAATCATTCAATGGTGCCTTCGAGTCTTCTGTAAAAATTTACGGCCCTTGAGCAACACACTGCTAAATCATAGACGCAAGATTCACTCGAACAATCCATTCATTCTACGAGCAACTTCCCGAAAACTGTGCGCAAATTTTCCAATTCGTTCGCTACCATGATTGATGTCTGTGAATCGGTCCACTATCTAATAACCTGCTTACATATTTGCTCTCTTCTAATTGTAGAAGAGAATAAAGTATCTAATTAAAAAGTACGTATGAATCACGAGCGATTCACATGCTGAGGCAACGAGAAAGTAAGGAGATATTAACTAAACATAGGCTAGTTCAACTGGCGTCAAATTCCACACTGAATGAGAACCTTTGCTATCGCGCGAATGTGTGCGACACGGTCGTAGAACGTGCAAATGAAGGTTTTAACCGTGCCAACCACAGTAAAATTGTGAACTCCGACATGCCCATAAATATCATGAGTGATTAGGGTTTATTTTCAGAGCCCGCACATGAGAGTTTTAGGCTTCCTAGTGAAGAAAATAGAATATATATTCTTTCGACTGGCTGAAATCAAAATTTGACAATTAAAAAAAAACTGCATTTATAATAAAAAGATCACATATTAATTTCCATCTATCTACATTATGGGTTCGTTTTTGTTGTTTCTTATGGCACTTGCCATGGACAGTGTTCGCTGAGATAGTCAGAGATTTCAGCGTAGTCAGCGTCTCTTGTTTTGTACTAATGCCAATTAGGGCCAAGAGTACGACATTTGCTACTCATTCAGCACATTCGCTTGCACAGCCCCTTTTTACAGGGGGAGGAGGGCACATTCATGCATTTCACAGATAGAACACAGAAGAACGTGTGAATACATTATCAATTTCAAAAGATTATTTTTAACAGTGAGTAAAGTTGAATTACTTTGTCTTACGTTCCCCCCTTCTCTCTTTTCCACGCTGCTCATGTGAGTTAGCACAGCCCTTTTTTACAGGGGGAGGAGGGCACATTCACACTCCTTACAGATAGAACTCAGAAGAACACCCTAGTAGCATACAAATATTGTACAATATTGATAAATATTCGCAATATTGTATAATATTGTGGAATATTGTTTAATATCATATAATGTCACACAATATTGTACAATATTATGCTACAGGATGTGCTACCTGGGCAACCATGCCCGAACGTGGGACTCGAACCCGAGACGCCCAGGTCATGGGAAAGATGCACTACCCCTACACCAGGACGCCGGCACATTATGGGTTTATTTCAAAATCTGATACAGATTTACACACTTAAGATGATAAATTTGAATGCCACATTTTACTAATGTAGATCTTTTTATGTTACAGTGTCCATCTGTATTGTGGCAGACTTCCTGAGAATGGATTTCTTTCAAAATTTGACAAAAATCTACACAAAGTAAAGAGCGCATACGAAATTTCATTCGACTAGCTCATATTATTTTAGATTTATAGTGCTTATGCACAAACAAATCGATAAGCAGGTGGGAGACATGAATTTAATCTCAAAAAGGGATTTAAGAACACGAAGACATTGGAAATTTACAAAATGGTTGCAAAATCTTTCGCTTTTTACCCTTTGTATATGGGGGGGGGGGATGTCTGGCGAAACAAGCCATGAAGAGGTACGAAGGAGATGAAAGCCATCTGAACAGGCAACTAAAACATAGTTTCGTAGTTAAAATAGATATTCATGGTACGTTGATGGTGATTTTTTAAAAAGGGGGGAGGAGGCGAATACAACTTATACAGAGCTTATGAATACTATTACAACTACTAGATAATTGCTTTAACTTGGAAATAGTTAATTATCTACCTTTAAATTATATTACTTTCGAAAATGTGAATACTGTGCAGAAGTTTAGAATGAGTGGTTTAATTTCGTACATTGGTGCAGCCATTTTAAATTATTAATGTTGTTAGTGGTAATTATATTCATGCGCATAACTCATACAGAAAATATTATAACCGATATTGCATCTAAAAGCAATTCAATAACCAATACAGTGTGCAGTGTAGTATAAATTTAATTACTAATCACCCTGACTGCTATAACATTACTAAATTTTGTAAATTTAATTAGTATTTCTGTTCATAGATTTAAGAGTTCCAATTTCTATTCACGGATGATAGAGACATGCGATTTCATTGTAACCATTTCATTTTTAAAAGATGACTTTTGAAGTTTCCAAACATGAGTTTTCGATTGAGAATTATAATACACGCTAGCCGCTTTTGGTGACCAGCTATTTCGTACAAAATGTGAGTTTTTCTGGCAATAAATTAATAATATATAATATATTTATTTAAAAATTCATCATGTTTATTGAAAAAAAAAAATAAGTGTAATAAAATTAGCAATGCACTTCAAATGAAAAAGTGCATGTTGTCGACATTCGTTATACGAACACAAACGAAATAATACATGTTAATATATATACAAACGAAATAAAAATGGAAGTAAAATTCATCTCAGAAGTCAATGGCCAAAGAAAGCATTTTTTTTTTTTAAATCTTAATTTGAACACTTGCCAAAGCTTTCGATTGAACGATTTTGATGGAGAAATGAAATTATTTCGAAATTCAATGTAAGAAAAGTAATATTAAATTGAATATCAAATTTTAAAAAGTAAGTTTAAAAAATTTATGAAAAGAACGAACATAATAAAAGTGATATTAAAAAGTTATTTTTTGAGTGTAAAATGGTAATAACTACCATTTTACACTTGTAAATAATTATCATTGTGTAATAAATCACACCAGTAAATAATAACCATTTTGTAATAAATTAGACTGGTAAATAATTACTATTGTGTACTTGAAAATAATTACCATTATGTAATAATTATACAAGTACAATATAGTGTAATATCCACAACAAGTATACAATGGTGTAAAAACAATTTTTGTCAAACAATATCTTCGGATTATAATGTTTTTTTAATCCGTTCATTTTCCATAAATTTATATTTTAATTAAATGCTGACTTTTAAGACAGGTAATATCTTTAAATTATAAATTATACAACCACACAAACATACATCTTCATATATTTACAGGTTGTTGTTGTTTTTTAACACTAAATATAATTATGAAAATAAACTAACGAAACAAATACAAATGTTTTCAACTGGAATATATTTTCCATTAAAAATCAAGTTTAAATGGAAGCAAGACAATGAAGTTAAATGGTACTAATCAATCAAAACAGTGCCTACACAAAGTAATGGACAAATACATTTGAATTCGAAATAATGTCTAGGCAGTCAGAAGAGAACATACAGGAACAGTTAGCTATTAGGTAATTTATCAAATCTAAGGAGACAGTGATATAATACTTGGAAAAATCAGAGCTAGGAATAAAACGCTTACAGTTGAAATCATCGATGAGGTCATTTCGTCACGTATCGCTGGCCTCCGTAGTTCTATGAATATGTAGCGTCAGCATAAGGCAATACAATCAATGCTCATGAAAGCATAGCTGTTATATCAAAACATTAATTCGCAGTTCGTTAGAGCATAGAATAATTAAAGCAACTAATCTTGTCATTATTTTCACTAGATTTTTTATATGACATTAAATATAGCGCATTTTTTATTAAATTACAAATTTATCGCGTTAAAGGTAACATTTTTATCGATAATTTTTAACTCGGTAATTTATATTATAAAAACACTTATTTGCGATGGAATATAATTTCATGCGCGTTAACTATTAAAGATTACTAATAGCGTGTAACTAATTATTAGATTATCACAGATTTGAAAAGCATAAATGTACGGTAAAGCATTGTTCATATAGTTTTCCTTTATACAGCTTTTAAATTTGTACACAGATTAATAGAAGTACCGATTTATCGCTAATCACTGTAAAGATAAAGTATTTGGTTTATACAACGCAAAACTTCGATTATATGACTTTTTATCCCTTATGAAACTAAACAAAAATCTGACACAATAATTATTTTTTGTTCATACAGGGAGATGGGGATTTCTTTATGTTACCAATATCATGACTTCAGAATTATTCGAAACTGATTCATTAATACAAGACAAATTGAGCAATGCTGTTTATTTAAACTATGGTGAAAAAGAATGCGAAGAATTTAGCATCTATAGACCATCAATAGACAGAAAAAACTGTCAAAAGATGCAATGGACTCCACTGAAAATGATGTACCGAATTTAATCGTTTTGATATGGCTGTAATTTTCAATAACATACCATGAACATACAATCTACCAGAAAGGGATTTTAAAAAAAGATTTCTTTTTGAGATAAAGCATGCACATAAATAGAATGTCAAATTAACATTCAATATTATGTGTGTGTGTTTTTTAATTAATTTGCTTCAGTAGAATTAAATCTGGAATAAAGCGTTTTCTTAAAACTTTGATTAGATGACTTCTCAATGACACGTCGTTCCATGTCAATCTTTTATTAGAAATATATTAATGTTGTTTCTATGAAAAACAACAATTTTTGAATACGGCAAATTCAAGTTTGTTTCATCAGTATGTACAAAACATAAAGGACTTTTGTCGTTGTTTTTAAAGCATATAATATGAGTAATAAATAAATAACTTACCATGTAATAAAAAAGACATTTTCAAAACACTCTAAAAAAAAAAGACATTTTTCACAGCACATGGTGAAATGAAATTCAATAAAATAAAATACGCAATATCAATATTTTGATATTGCTTATAATGACATTAATATTTTGAAAAACGATCGAAAAGATTGTTAAGATGATATAAATTCAAAAGTATTTTTGAATATTTTTATAAATAAGATTGATTAAAACATCATTGAATTCAATTATATCAATTAACCACTTGGCATACAAATTTATTTAACTTCCTAATTAGATAACACATCCTATTTTGGGTATTTATAGGGTTTTTTTTTTTTTAAATCCTTTTATAATGTAAGAAGCACTTGAGATATTTAAGCTTTTCTAATTGATTTTGGCATTACTAAATACCTAATTCTGTCACTTAATTTAAGATTTAAAACTACAAAGTCCGCAGTTCGATGCGCGTGTCAGTCAAGGCATGCTAAAGGGTTAATTAAGCAATAAATTTTTTTTAAAAAAAATTTGCCACTTAAATTTTTTTTAAAAAAAAATTGGGGAAGAGTCACTTTTTGGTGGGGAGTGAGGGGTGATGAAAGCAGATACAAAGCAAAAATTCTCTATACAAGAGGTTTATCAAATGCTTTGATTAAAATTTTATAAATAATAAAAAATGCATTATCTAGTTCCTAAATTTAAAAAAATAAGCCTTATTTTTGTAGATATCGGAGTTCTACTGATAAATAACAAATATTTTTCCTTTTCATCACATTATGCGGCAATAGAGCAATTATAATACATTTTTAATGAATATACAGCATAATTTCTAGTTCAGGAACTGAAGAATATACTAAGATATTATTATAACAAATCTGAACACAAAATATGCAAAAATGTTATGATGAGAAATCTGCATCAAACGATGTAAAAAAACAAACTGTACGATGATGTTGTTTCTTATGAAGCAATGAACAAGCTTCGCCGAGACATCAACGAGTTTTAAGCCGAGAGGTGCGTCTCTTGTTTTGTATTAGCGCCAACTAGAACCAAGAGTACGACTTAGCTACTCACTTGCTTGCACAGCCCCTTTTTACAGGGGAGCACATTCAAACACCTTACATACAGAACACAGAAGAACAGCCATGCAAGAACCTCGACTCGAACCCGGGACCCCCCTCCCATCACGGGGAATGGACGTTACCCCTATGCCAGGATGCCGGCAAATAGGTATGTAAATGCAAACATAAAAAATATCAGTGTAGCTTCCTAAAAAATAGATTTAAAAAATTCCCACGATTTTTAAAAGAAACCAGTTTAAACATTAAGAATATTTAATAAAAAAATCCATAACTTTGAAAGAAAAAAAACTTTTTAACATAGTCACCTACCTTAAAACAATTCTAAATGCTAATAAATGGTAACATGATATAAAGGTTACAGACATATATTTTTAATCAACCTAAAATTCATTTAAGATTTAAAACAACATAAACAGCTCCTATATAAATAATATATACGAAAATCGAAGCGAAGCTATGAAACAAATTATGTAAAAAAATGCAGTATCTATTTCAAAAATCTTTTAAAAGAATGTGAGGAAAATCATTGAAAAAAATTCAAAGCTAGAAGTGGTTGAAAAGTACGCTCAACTGAGAAGCATATCACATAAAATTTCGACAACAATTCTCTAAGAAATCTTTACCCGTGCAATCCACCCCATAAACACTCACCACTGTTTTAACTAATTGCCGCATAATTTCAATAAAGCTAGCACTAACAAAACAAAATTCAAGTGCACACTCAAGTACAAAAACCAAATAAATTTCATCAAACAGCAATTCGGTTGTTTAAATTTGACAACACATTATCGAGGGGAAAGATCGCAATTAAAAAACAACGAAAAAAAAAAGAAGGTCCACGATAACGAGCACACTTCTCCTATCATTTTCTATCTGACCGCGCAAGGCTTCAAGGCTATCGGGACACTCGCAAAAAGGCGATATTGTAAACAAACAAGTGAAAATCTCTACGGGCAGATTTTTAAAAGAGCGGTCGCAACCGAAAAGGCTTTTCATGGGAAAAACTAATAAGCATCGGCTTTCGTGCCCGGTTTCTTAGAAACGGTCGTCGGCCTGCCATGGCGGGAAAGAGATGGGGGAAAATGTCTTCAAGGGGGTACCTTTTTTTTTTTCCTTCTAAAAGAGCGTAGAGTCCACGAAATGAAAACAGTTCCCCCTTTTTTCTGCGGAAGGAATCGGGCTCCTATCATTACACGCTTAATTCCACGCAAGTGATGGATTAAAGGAAAGGGATGCTGGCATCTGAAAAGCCAGTTTTAAACCAATCATTTCTTCACTCTAATTTTCGGAAGATTTGTCGAATTCCGGCCCGCGTTATTAAGCCGTAACCGATGTTATCATGGGGATCTCTTCGGAATTTTAGCGGAATATCAGATGGCCCGGAAGGTCTGATTCTCTCTCGCGTTTTTCTGGAATGGGACACAATGGTGTTTTTGTAGTTAGTCTCGTCAAACCTTTTTTTTTTTTTTCCTTAAGTTCTCCCTTTTTATCAAAGCCTTCCATTTTCGACAAGTTCCAATCGCTGCAACACGAAAAAAACAGTTGGCAATAATTAAACAAATAACTAAAGATATGTCTGAAGTGATATTGATTTTAAATTGGGTTTTTATGTTGTTATTAGTGGCACTTGTCATGGACAAGTTTCACCAAGGCGTCAGCGGGTTTTAAACCGAAATTAGCGTCTCTTGTTTTGAAGTAGCGTCAACTAGGGCCAAGAGTACGACTTAGCTACTCACTAGCTTACACAGCCCTTTTTTACAGGGGAGCACATTCATACACCTAAGATATACACATTCATAGAACTCAGAAGAACAACCATGACCGAACCGGGACTCGAACCCGGGACGACCAGATCTCGAGGAAGACTCGCTACCCCTAAACCAAGAGGCCGACTTTTAAGTTATAACATAGACTTAGATGCATTTTTTTAAAAAAAGCATAAATTGCTTAAAAGATAAAAAAAACATTCACAAGCGATCCACCATATAAATGAATAAAAACATTGTAAATAAATAATAATGTTCAAAAAGATAAAAGGCAGCTTGTACAAAAAATTTTACAGGCGATCCACCTTATAAATCAATAATATAAACATTGTAAATAAATAATAATTTTCAAAAAGATAAAAGGCAGCCTGTACTGTTTTACTTTCTCGTACACAGAATATATATAGAGAGAAAAATGAACTCGATATTTTGATGTATCTCCAAATTTTAGACCTCCCTGATTTCGAAAAATATCCATCTGTCTGTCCGTGACAAAGATAACTCAAACAAATTTTTAAGCCAGAATGATGAAATCATATATATGGTTTGAACACTGAGTTCGTAAATATTGATCAAATTTTGAGTAAAATCCATTCAATAAGATAACATGCTAGTTACAAAACAAAATGAGTTATTTGTCCGCTTTCTGGCACAGAGGTAGCGAGTCTTGCTCGTGTTCTGGGAGTCCCGGTTCGGACATGGTTGTTGTTATGTGTTCTATCTGTGAAGCGTGTGAATGTGTCCCCCTATACAGAGGGGCTGTGAAAGTGAATGTAATGAGTGTGTATCTAAAGTGTAATCTTGACCCTTATCTACGGCTTGAAATCTGCTGATGTATCAGCGGGGCTTGCCCATGGCAAGTGCCATAAGTAACAAGAGAGTTATTTAGATAAAAATTATATAGACAAATTTAAACATTCATTATGTAGATACCTGTCAAATTTTGAGCGAAATCTAGTATCAGGTTGATCGTCTGTCGGTCTATACTTTCAGAAACAAGAGCCAGTGTCCTGGCACAGAGGTGGCGCGGTGATCTGGGCGTAACGAGTTCGAGTCCCGTTCCAGGCATGGTGGTTCTTCTGCGTTCTATCTGTGAGGTGTGTGACTGTTCCCTCCTGTAAAAGTGGGTTGTGCAAGAGACTGGGATGAGTGTGTAGCTAAGTTTGAACTCTTGGCCCTAGTTGTCACTACTTCAAGAGGGAGAGACGCTTACTTCGGCTTAAATCCGCAGACTACCTCAGCGAACTTGTCCATGACAAATGCCATTAGTAACAAGAACAACAACAGAAACATGTACACGTGATAACTCAAAAATGCAAATGCGTACGTTATGTGGCTGCAAGAGTAGCTCTGCGAAATATATTTGATTCAATCGGTAGGGAAAAAACGAGCTTTGAACACTAATTCAATTTTTGAATGCTGTTAATTGTTTAGTTGGGACTAATCGTCTAAAAACTCTACAAGGATGTCAGGATAAATTCAATAAAAATGCTAAATTCCCGACAAAAATCTATTTTGTACGGTACTGTACGGCAATGTCGTGTAAGACGTTCTCTGAGATTACACTTTCATTACAGAGTATGGGGGGGGGGATTGGGGGAAAATTCCTCCCACTGTTTATTTGCTATTAATAACTTTAGCTGTCTTCATAGTTATTAAGTGCAATTTGTAATAACATTTGATTTAAAATAGCCTTATGCATATATCCAGACATGAAAAGGTTTGGAATGAAAAAGTTGATCAAAAATATGAAAGCCGTAACTATGCCAAATATAAAAAAAGAGAAGAAAAATAATTATGATTATCTAAACAAAATGATCCAATTTTGTACAAAAAAAAAAGGGCTTAAAATTTTATAGAATTAATCAACCCCAAAAATGATAAAATTCGAATCCGCAAACACTGAAACCTGCATTTCCGTGAAAATATCTTATATCTGGCACCTAACTCAAAATTTAGCATTTATTAAGACGACAATTTCTTCTGCTATTTTGTGGATAAAAATTCAATATTTGAAATAGTTTTTGAGAGATTTTAGTTTCTGAATAAATCTTGGTTGATGCATTTTAAAAAAAAAAAGGCAATTTAAAAGTGTGTGTGTGTGTGTGTGTGTGTGTGTGTGTGTGTGTGTGTGTGTG
>JAOUZG010043444.1:2811915-2858597 GCA_026289955.1 Argiope argentata | reverse complement strand
GTGTGTGTGTGTGTGTGTGTGTGTGTGTGTGTGTGTGTGTGTGTGTGCGCCTCTCTCTCTCTCTGTGTGTGTGACAAGATCCAACATTCATATATTTAGTCATACGCATGAGCAGGGCACCACTTAGCCTAGTTGGGGCCCTGGGCCAAAACCTTCTTTGGGGTCCCTCTGCTTTAATAGTTTGGTTATGAAGAACATTCATTAAAGAAGGAAACGTAAAATAAGACTAACATTCGGTTTTGGGGGGGGGGGGTCCACTAATGTGGGGGTCCGGGGCGACTGCCCCGTATGAACCAGCCTTAGTCAGGCCCTGCGCATGAGATAAAAGCATTCAAATCTATAGGAAAATTCGCACGAACCAATTCTTTTTATTTCTAGTTCTAAAGTATAGGTTAATTTCCATTCATTTTTTGGTGCAAGAAACTGAATGGAAATAATTAAGTGCGGATAATTGACCCAACCACATTCACTACACACATCAAGATCGTAATAATTTTCAATGCCGCCCCCTAGCTAATGAAGGTCTTCAAACCTAATTTCTTTTGAGTACGTAGCGCAATATTGCCTGACACTTTTCAGCACCCGTACTTTATCGATAAATAGTACCCTGGTTAATACACGCCAAGAAGACCGCATTTCAAAAGGGCCTTCACCAATTAGCTGACATCCGGTACTTGTAGCTATAAGCATGTACTTAGCTTTTATTTCCGGCATTATTTAATTAAGACCTAATTATTTTCATGACCTTAATCTAGCAGGGGGAGGGGAAAGAGCCCATACTTCAGGAGAGCCATCGAGTCCGTTCGTTTATTATTAGTTCACACACCATCTTTTCCGTGCACTTTGCGCGGGCTCGGAAAATTTGAAGCACGCTTCTCCGTCTTCCAGGAGCGCTCTCGTCGGCGCAAAATGAGTCGGAATAATGAGCCAAAACGAGTTAATGATGCCTACTACTACCTGGCCCGATTCTAATAAATGTCCTAAAGCAGAGTTAATGGCAGGGTATGGATTGTTTACTTATTTTTCAGCTGGGGGAGCAAGAGATCGGCGAAAAAATGCAAGCTCGGCGCTTCCGGGGAGAGAAAAAAAAGAACGGATTCGAAAACGCAGCTTTTTGAAATATCATGCTCAAATGCACACTTTTCAGATCTATTTTACTTTTTATCATGTCAGAACATGATATTGTTATAGGGGAATGAAGCTTTCCGGCGTCAACAAAAGTCTGTAGGCGAGAAAAAAAAAATTATTATCTGCACGAGCATCTCAAAAAATCGGCTTTTAATAACGCGTTGCCTTTTCATTTACAAAAGCTCTAATTAAAAACATAAGTTAATGACTACAGCAAATAAAACCGAGAAAAATGTCATTTTAGAGCACGCGATTATAAGAAATGAAATAAATAGGAAATGTGATATTTTTTTTAACAGTAAATGCGAGACAAAGTTTTTTTGGATCGTTTGCTATACTAAAGTGACTCATTCGATGAAACGATTAAAATGAATAAAAATATAATTTAACTCGCAAGAGCACGTGGTGCTTGGCCGTTCACGAAATGATTTTCTGACATGATACATTGAAATATGCAGAGCAGATTTCCTTTTAATCTTTTTTTTAATTATTTAACTTTTGAAGTAGGTTGTTTTTTATTTATTTATCAAATCACTTGACCATAAAGGAAGAGCTAAACAGAAAAACCATCGTCATAATCTGCACTTCATAAATCATATTGTGCTTTCGTATTAGAGACAGCTACCCTGTTCATAAGCTAATATAAAGTGTGTTTTTCCAATATATTAATCAGAGGGAGAGATTTTTCCAAAACTTATCGTAAGTATTCTAATAAAATTTATCATAAAGAACATCTATGACATGAAACGTTAATCAGAACTTAGCATTTAACAGAATTAAATCTATTTGAATCTATCTTTAGCATTTTAACTGAATCTATCTTCATATCTTTTGCTAGTGTTTTGGCGATTATTCCCAGGCATACGACTAATATCCGAAAATCCAATTTCAGTTTTAGACAAGTTTTTCCCGGCCGATTCAAAAAAGAAAAGAAAGAAAAAAAATGTCACAAAATTACACTTGCAGTCACAAATCTTTAAGCCAAATTTGATATATTTCAGTTACTGTGTTTTTGAGATATTGCATTTACATTCTCCTGAAAGCACACATCGACAAAGGATCAACAGCCTGTTGGATTTCGCTCAAAATTCCATACATGTCATCATCATAGATGTTAAAACGGCGTTATTTTGTTGACTTATATTTGGACAACAGGACAGACTTTCTAAAAACTGATTTTACGCAAAACTTAATAGAAATCTGCAAATTTGGAATAAAGATCGTATATCAAATTTCATCCATACAGATGAAAACGTTCTTAAGTTATCTTTGTTACAGACGGACAGACGGTCATTTTCAAAAATGTGCTTTCAGAACTCAAGAGAGGCCTAACACATGGACATTTATCAAAATCTGGAATTCGAATTTTTTGACGATTAATTATCCTTTTTTCATTCTGCGGATATGAAAGAGTATAAAAATCATATGCTATCAGCTCCATTTCTTTATATATTTTTTTTATTTTAGAATTTTTTGAATTAATTCATTGTGGAATTTTACAAAAATGGACACCAGATTCAAATTCAGATATCTTTTCTGTTTCTTTGTTACTTATATTCAGATTTCATAAGACATCTTCTTTAAGATGAACATAATTCTAATTTTTAAAAAAAGATTATTAAACTCGCTCAAACATCAAATATATCGTTTAAGAACTGTTAAATAATTAAAATTAATGCAAAAAACTATGCCATTAAGACAGCTGTCAATTTTTAAAGAAATGTTGCTCATATTAAAAGAAATTCAATCACAAAAAAATTAAGAGAATTAGAAAAAATAACTGAATTTCATTCAAAACGAATTTTGCTTTCAGAAAAATTTAATTTGTTGATTATACATAATACTCACTAACAAGTATCTTTTGTAACTTCTAGTTATATTGCTTCAAAATAAACAGTAGAAGAACTATTTAATTAGTTCGATTACATTTAAGTTCGTAATTAGGTGACTAATAATTTTGAATTATGAAAACATTTTTCATCATTCTATATTACGCAAGAACAAGAAAAAAAAATTTAAGTGTCATGATAGAAATCAACTTAATTTAGGTTTAAAAACAACTAAAATTACTTATTTATTTCAACAATAAGCAAAAATAAAAAATTCTGCTTCTTCTTTTAAATTAATAAATTAGTTATCAGATAAATAAATAAAAATACCATTCATACATTTTTCAACGTTTATACGATTTGTGAGAAAGAAAAACTATAGACTAAAATAAATCCGAATATTTAATAAATATTTTTTTTTACCCTTTTAACATTTATTTACTCGATTAATTTTTTTCCCCCGTTTGGGATTGGCAAACACTTCATAAAAATTACAAATATTTATATTTCATATCAATGTGTTAAAAAGCTGACACTTAATTCATTTTAATGTTAAGATAAATTTTTTTCCATGATCAATTTATATTGCAATCGTTTCAACATATGAAAACTTAAACAGAATTAATCAGAATCGTTTGATGTTTTTTTAAGACAAGATTTCTAATCATAAAACAGGAAATTATGGAGCAAACGATATTTATGTAGAATTGAGCACGAATACAAAAAATAATTTCAACTATCAGAAACTGAGAAGAAACGAAAAATAAAATGAAATTCGAGTTCGTTTGTTTTAAATATGAGATTAAAAAACAAGAATTCATTTGTTTTATTTTCGTATTTTACGAATTTTCCCAGTTAAAGAGTACAAACAATTTAACTAAGGATGTGGTTAAAAAAAATTTCAGCAGAATACTAAGCACGAGAATACAAAATACAAGAAAAAATCAAATGAAAAATATACAGTTTTTAAAAGAAAAATTGATAAGATGATTTTTGAACTATTTAATACTGAAAGGCCATCTGCAATGTCTTTCACAATTGCAAGTAATTCAACCACGTGCGAATCGCTTGAACCTATCGAATGTATGCGAAATATTTTTTTAAAAAGAAGATAGATATTATGCATTCAACAAGATTTTCATGCATTGATGGTGTGTGCATTAATAGATGCTGTTTTCAGAATAATTATATCGAAATCCCACCGCCAAAACTCGGTGCATCCCCAAAGAATTTCATCGAAAATTGCTATTGCCGTTTGCAAGAAGCCTAGTGGCCGAGCAACCGGCAGCACATACCAAGCAAAAAGCTTCCCACGGCGTTCTTTTTCTTCGCCGAATTGGACAAACAAGTTTCACTTATCACGGGTACGTGCTCGCGAGGGTTCTTCTTGGCAATTCGCATCACAACGAGTCGAGCCGATATGCATTCCGGACTTTTTCTATGCGAAACGCGCACTTTTATTGACGAAAAAGATCGCATCATTTGTATGATTTCCTACCCGATAGCATTACGAGCGGTGTTTGTTTTAATTCCGACGGCCAACTGAATGACTTTTTGGCGAAAATAAAACCCGAGTCATTGAAGCGGTGATGTTTTTATCTGAATGGGAGAAAAACACCTGCCTCACTAGGTAAACGAAATTTTATATCGGAGAGTGAATAGCGTAAAAAAAATATTAAGTGGAAGGAATATGGAATATTTGTTTAAACAAGATTTAAATCACATAAATCAAACACTTATATTTCTTCACAAAAATCACACATTTATCGAGACTATGACTCCTTTTTCTCTTGGAAACTGTAGTTAGTTCAGCGCATTTTATATCATTTAAATTATTGCTCATAATAATTTCACTGCGGATGAATCATTTTCTAGTGATCTCAATCTACAGATCGTCACAAATTCTGATTTATTTGCTGGATAAATGTCAGAATTCGAAACTAAATTTTCAACAATTTTCTTTGGGAAATGTTTTTCTTGTATAGTTAAAACATTAAGGTTTGATATATTGTATAGTTAAAATAACAATACTTGATAAATCAGACGAGTAGAGATGACCTATCACAATACCTTCAAGCATGGTTCATTGCACTTAAAACTCAAAGAGTAGAATTTAATAAGAAATAATACCCTGGACTACTTGCGCGTAAAATAATTTCAATAAGAAACCATTCACATATTTAAAAATGTCTATACAGAGACTAGCTTCCTACATTAAATTCCAAAAACTAATTAAATTTATTAAAGTTTTGCGTATATTCAAAGCTCGTAATTAAAAGTGGAAAGAAATACACGATTTGTACTTAATTCCATACTTCTTTTCAATTTAATATTATTACTAATATTATATTTATTATATTTAATAATAATAATTATTATTATATATAATATATTTAATATTAATTTTTTATATATTATTTCAAATTTAATTTAAAAATGCACTGAAACGGGAAATGAGTTTAAAAAACGTCTTTAAATACGATTCCAAAATAAAGAGGGGGGGGGGAATCCTAAAAATATATTTATAATAAATTAAAACTGAATGATTTACAAAACATGTAATTTTAAATTGTTTTCTGTCCCAAAATCAATACTAACTCATGCGTTTTTTAATCTGAAAAATTCGTATCGAGATTTAATTAAAACACTTAAATAAGAAAATCACATTTAAGATCAATGGATTAATAATGTAAACCAAAAAATGTATATAAAAATCTTCAAATTATTAAGAAAATTTATTTGAGAGCATTTAATAAATCTGGAAAACTATTTAGAACCTGTTATCCCTATTTTGACGCATTCATGGTAAATGAGAATAGCTATTTTGTATATTGAAAATCATAAAAATTAAGATTGTGGGAGACATACAAAGCTATTTTTATTTCACTATGAATTAATACATTTCATTAGATTAATCGACATTTTCTCCTAAATCTGATCTGTTTATTTTCCATATGTATTTAATCACTCACCCATTGTTTTTCATAAGCATATAAAACTGTTTAGAAATGCATTAATGAAGTGAGAAGAAGCTCTCTCCCTCTTCGCCAACTAATATATATATATATATATATATATATATATATATATATATGTTGCTATTGAAAAGCAATCGAACGTTTTTCCCTTAACCCTTTGCAGGCTGATAAATAATCAGATGCAAAATTATTCACTTAATACAAAGAATTTTTTTTTTTTTTTTGAAAAATAATTTTCTTAAATTTCTTTTAAATTTGTTTGTATTTCTTTGAAAAATAAATATACATAATTATTTTAAGTCGAATTTCTTTGAAAAACGAATCTACATCTCTTAACCCTTATGTCGACGTCTTTAACAATTAAGTTTGAAAAATAAATAAATAAAACGTCAAAATGATGCAAAGTCTTGAATGTCGAGTCAGAGGCGACATCGGACTGCAAAGGGTTAAAAATACACCCTATAGCTCCCGTTATCTCTGTTGTTGTTGATACTAAAGGTACTACCATGGACAAACGCGCTGACGGTTGTCAGTAATTTTAAGCCGAATGAGCGTCTCTTGTTTTTGAAGTAGCGCCAACAAGGGCCAAGAGTACGACTTAGATACATAGTCATCACCGTCGCTTGCACAGTCCCTTTTTACAGGGGGCACAGCCATACATCTCACAGATAGATCCCAGAAGAACAACCATGCCCTAACTGGGACTCGAACCCAGGACGCCCAGATCATGAAAAAGGTGCGCTACCTCTGTGCCAGGTGGCTGGAACTTTATCTCAACCAATAATAACGAAGAATATGCGCGTGTGCTTAGATATTTTACAGAGAACCAGCAAGAAATATTCAACTAAAGTGAGCAACTGCGTAAAATCATTCGCCAAAATTATTTCTTTGGCGATCAAATAAAAGCCCTTAATTAAATTTTTATTTTTCATTAATTTAAACAGAATTGTTTTTATTGTTTGTGCGTTTTTCTATGGAGAGGTACTGCTACAAGTACTTGGATAAGATGTCATTAGATAACTGTATGGGTTCCCAAAACTTCCAGTTGAATAATAGTAGTGTTGTGGTTATATTATATTGTCCACATTTCCGATAAGGGGAACATGACAAGTGAAAGGGGTTGATGAACAGGGTGGTCATACCCATTTTGTAACTGACCACAGCACCTATATTCTACTCACAGAAACCCGGTCATTCAGGGATTCGGATGCCTAAACTGGGCGGGAAAGATATTTACGATTATGACCGACCAATCGTCTTTATCGATTCATTCAGAGGCCTGCAGAGAGGGTCAGAGAAGGGAATATCCTTCAAACTCATAGGTCCTATCTCCTGATTTAATTTAAATCCTAATTAATTTTTTATTAGAATGAGGAAAAAGAAATCCATTATTATTTTACAGCCATCTACCGAGAAAATAATAGATTTATTTTTCCATTATTTTCAAAAAGTCCAAATGGGAAGAAAATAATCGAAAGAAATCCATTATTTTTTCGGTAGATGGCTGTAAAATAATAATGGATTTCTTTTCTCCCAACCTAATATATTAAATTAATCCATGTTAACTTCATTCCTAATCCAAATACCATTTTTTTTTATTTATTTCTAATGTGTGGTTAAAGAAATTTGCCGAGTCAGATTTTTAACACCATGAGCGAAGGGCTAAAAATCCTTCACACCTAGATAACATTTTCAGATATTTAATACCCCCTATCACAAGTCGACACGTGTCAAAGAAATTCCTATCGGAATAAATAATAAACCCACAAAAAAGGAAAAATTATGTCACCCTGGTTTTTGTTTTCTAGTTCGGAAATACGTTTCGCGCTTTTGTTCTTTAAAAAATTATATCTCAGAGTGGATATATAACATAATGCCAATTTACGCAACGAGGAAAAAGAATTTAAAGAAGTTATTTCTTTTTCCTTTTAAAGATGTAATGACAAAATTTTCAAATTTAATTTGCTTTTCAAAACAAGAGTCAAAAAAAGTTCAATGAGCATAATTAGATGCACTGTATTGAAGTTAACCCTTTAACTGGTTTATTTTCTTTACTGGCAAATAAGATGGCACCTTCTATTTTAGGAATATTTTCTTATTTTGTTTCAAATGGAAATCCATCTAATACATGACTTATCTATGTATTCGAAGTAATTTTCATATTGAATTATAAAAATTATGAGTGGTTAGTTTTAGTTTATTTATCAAAATTCAATAAATCAATGCATGTACGGCATACGCCCAAACCTGTTAAGGGGTTAATACTTCCATGCTTAAGATGATTATAAGAAATGTTTTATAAATGGAAATTGGAATTTAAAAGACTCAGTCTTTCTAAATAGAAAAAAGATAGAAATATAATTAGCGCAACAGAAAATAATAAACTATGTTTTAAGTTTGGCAAAAATAGTCTGCAAAGAAAGAAAAATAAATAAATAAAAGTTTATATCAATTAATTACTAAAATACACATATTTACCTTTACTACATACATACAGAAGACATACACGCTTTTTTCTCATGAAATTTAAACAACTACATATTTATTATATAAAATCTTAATTCATAAAAAAAAATCTTCCACTTCTATAAAAATGGAAGTAACCTAAACGGCCACAAATGAAAGCGAAATTATTTATTCTATGTGCAAATCCAAATTCATGTTTCTAATGCATTAGGAGCGAATAATTATTTTTCAAACTCTTCTATTCTGATCAATACCGTAAACGGAAATAAACACAAGCTTACATAATAAGTTCTTCAGCTCCGCGCGAATTGTTTTAAACTAATATAATAATAAAGGATTAAAGTGAAGTCTGCCATGTATATTTCAATGTACCATGTCACAACATCATTTCTTGAACAGCCAAGCACCACGTGCTCGTGCAAGTTAAATTATATTTTTATCCATTTCAATCGTTTCATCGAATGAGTAGTCACTTTAGTACTGCAAACGATCCAAAAAACTTCTCGCATTTATTTTTTAGAAAAATATCCCATTTTCTATTTATTTCATTTCATATAAATCAAGTGCTCAAAATGACATTTTATTGGCTGTAATCATTAACTTATTTTTTTAAAAAATCAGAGCTTCTGTAAAAGTGATGGTAACGTGTTATTAAAAGTTCATTTTTTGAAATGCTCATGCAGATAATAAAATTCTTATTTTTCGCGTACGACTTGTTTATTATTATTTTTCGCCTACGGGTTTTATTGATGCCACAAAACCTAATTCCTAAAACAATATCATGCTCTAACATGATAATAATAAAAACGTAAAATAAACATCTATACATCACGGGAAAAATTAATTCCAAATAACATTTTTAACAGTTAATAATTTCTATTTATTGCCAATAACAACTACGTGATATTTAGTTTAACGTAAAAATCGCCATATTGCAGAAAAAAAATTAAATATATTTTTTGGGAAAATAAATATTTAAATTCTTTCATTAATAAATAAAATTTTAAAAAATTTGGGCTTCAATAATAAAGTCATATACTAAAATATACAACTACGCCCAGGATTATAATAATTATTTCATTCTTAAACGCGCAGTTCCTATTTGTAAAGAACAACACATATTTACCACGAAACCAGTTCAAATTCACGAATTCTTTTATAAAAAAGAAAAACCCTTCTTAAAACATTTCTGACCAAAGTTGATAACTCCTTTCTCCAGAAATTCCATTCCGCTTTGACCTTAGGAATGGCAAAAGAATTTATGGGGCGAAATTAAAGGAAATTCTTATCTTTTTAAGTTGTTCTAATGGCCTAAAAAAAAAAAAAACTCGGTATCTTTGGTTGCTATGACAGGACTAGTGTTTTGAATTCCTACGTTTCGGAAAGCTAAAGGCTTTGCCAATCTGCTCATGAACTATTCGTTCAAATTGTTTTCAAAGAAGCGCCAGTGATCCATGGGTAAAAAACCAACCAATCGCGAACCAGAAAAGTCATTTGTCATATACCTGGAATCGGGTCTTGGCGATTAGAAAATAATTCAATTGTGGCGGTGGCAAAGTGATACGGTTTTAAGTTGATGGTTTGTTTTAGAAATAAACAAAAAGTCTGTTTCTAGTCTGAAAACAAATTTTTTTTTAGGCAGGAAATTGACTGAATTTTTACTTAATTTAAAAACTGAAAGTCACTGCTTTTTCACGGAAAATATCTTAGCAAAAGGAATTTTAAAACCATTTTAAAATATGAACAATTACCTTGTAAAAAAAGACAAGTCATTTTTATTCAATTTTTTTCCGCAATAAGTAGAAAAACTTCTCTTTTACACATCATTTTCAAAATAGGCTTTTACTTCTCTGCAATTTGATGTTATGCCCTATTACATTTTCTCGAATATATACAGAAAGAATAGTAATCCTCAAAAATTCGAGTTCGAAAAACACATTTTTGGAACATGCCCGTCCATCTGTCAATCTGTAAGTGACAAAGGTAACTCAAAAAAGATTCGAGCTAGATGACTGAAATCGATATACAGCCTTTTCATCGATTTTTCAAATTTCTGTCATATTTTGAGTAAAATCTGTTCTGAGGAAATTCGTCTGCCCAGCTATTCGAAAAATAAACACAATAACTACAGAATGAAGAGAGCTAAATAAATAAGATTTAGCACACAAATTAAAGATCTATAGAGTAAACGGCATATTTTTAAGCCAGATAAGGTTCATTATCAGTAAACCCTTTCATTCAGAAACATGTAAATGAGATAGTTCAAAAATTCCATGATTTAAATATAACACATTTGGTATCAGATTTTCTGGTTACAAGTAAAATTTTGTGTCAGATCATTGTTTCAATCGGTTTGGAAAAACATGTCTAAAGAATAAATTCGATTTTTGTTGTTGTTAATGGCACAGCCGGCGTTCTAGTATCGGGGTAGCGCGTTTTCTCCGTAATCTGGACGTCCCTGGTCCGGCATGGTTGTTCTTCTTTGTTGTATCTGTGTCCTCCAGTAAAAAGGGGCTGTGCAAGCAAATGTGATGAGTTATTAGTTAAGCCCTAGTTGGCACTACTACAAAACAAGAGACGCTGATTAGGCTTAAATCGCGGTGATTCACTACCTCAGCGAGCTTGTCCGTGGCAAGCACAATAAGAAACAACATTAGTGGCACTTGCCATGGATAGGCTTCGCCGAGACATCAGCGAGTTTTAAGCCGAAAGTTGCGTCTCTTGTTTTGAAGTAGCGCTAACTAGGGTCAAGAGTATGACTGTACTACTAACTCATCACAGTCGCTTGCACAGACACTTTTTACAGGGGGATACATTCATACAACTTACAGATAGAAAACAGAACAACCATGCCCAAGCCGGGACTCGAACCCGGGAGGACCAGCTCTCGAGGAAGATACGCTAACCCTATGCCAGAACGCCGGTATTCGATTTTGGGATACCGTTACCGCCATGCCAGGAATTAATCGCCAAATATGACAGAAACGATTCAAAAAAAATATATGCCCTGTTCACGCCAAACATTAATATTTCGTTATTATTGCACCCCAATGCCATGTAGGCGCTCAGAATGATAGTTTGCTAGAGAATATGTTAGAAAGTTTAGGGGAGACCAATCCCGCTGGTTCAAAATGTGTTTCCTAATTCAAAATGGTTCAATGAATTGATATGTTAATTCAATTGACAAGTTTTGAATGAATACATTTTTGTGCCAAGTTCAAACCGAACCGTTTTGTAAAAATGATCATTATACGTGCTTTTTTTTTTTTACAAATGTCAATTTTACGTAAAATTCCTGCATTAAAAATATGATCAAATAATACAAGAGAAAATTCAAAATACGACATTTCTACTTGAAAATTACGCCTATTAACAAAATTTATGGATATTGTAACAGCACTTACAGATGATGAAAGATCTAAAAAGCGAAAAATCTCACAAGAAATTTTTAGTTTATACCAAAAAAGAAGAAAAAAAAATCTAAAACAAGGAAAGTTAAGGGATTTGTCACAGTTGACAAACACAAGCTTTAAAAAAAAAGCAAACTGCAACTGATAGAACTGATACACTTTCTTACTTTACTCTTGTAATAATTCATCTATTTATTACTTGTGCTAGAAATACGAGTTTGATTCCATACAGATTCAAGTAGAGTGGTCAACCAACTTTCAGATTACTAACACATCAAATTATATAATCTTATAAATATTTCGCAAAGAAAGCTAAAGCTTGTGACGCGATGCGTTTTCCAATAGTGTAATTCGATTTCATCTTAAAGTTAAAAGGCACCATTTGCTGACAAAAAAAAATGAATGGAATCTATGCATACAAATCAAATATATCAATACAATAAATCTAAAATTGAAGAGCATAGAAACAAAAAGAAAAAAATTACATCACCCATTTATTTATTAGACAAAATTTTGCTTACATTTTATTATTATTATTATTTCTTTTTATAATTATTTTAAATGTACTAAGAAATGCATCAAAGGTAAATTAATGTAATAAGAATAATTTAAATTCCATGTATTTGTTCCAACACACAAATAATTATAAAATTTCAAACAACTGAAATTCTAGAAAAAAAAAAAAAAAACGACAGTCAAAATTGAAATCTGCGGTCGCTAATTTCAAGTTATCATGTGAGAACATTATGTTTCAAGTGATTATTTGTCTTAATTGATTTATGTCATTAAACAGTTTGAACTGGTTTGAAAAAATTACGAGACGTCTTTCTCTCTCTAATGATAATTTTTTTCAACTTTCATTTTCAATTTTTCTAGCTTGCAAACAAAGTTTTAGAGTCGACCGATTTTAAGATTTAAAAAAAAAAGCGCTCAGTAATTTTGACGAAAATTTCACCATTACTGGAAGCTATTGTATATGGGGTAAAATCCAATGAACGTAATGCAGATTAGTATTAAAATTATATTCTAGTATTTACAGTATTTTGAAAAATACAATTAGTAAGAATGCGCTTATAATATCATTAAAGAATAAATATAAGTCGGGTTTTACAAAATTGCGATACTTAAAACTAAAAGAAAATTCAAAATAATAATAATAATAAATAAATAATCTTTTGAGCGCGAGATTAATTATTTAAAAGTAAGAAATTGTAAAGAAACTTGGAGAGGATGTCATTTCACAGAAACGACAGACAAAAAGCAATTGGTAATAAATTTAATTAAATATTTCAAACAATACTTTAAAAAAAAAACCTCAAATGTCATGGATCGGGTGGCTCGCAATCTACCAATGAAAAAACGAATATTTCTTGCCTTCAAATTTCGGATAGACCAAAACCTCCTAACCCAAACAACATCATGTTCTCACGTGATAAAAATTAACTTTTACAAATAAATTTCTTTTGAACAAAGTTAACGATTATATCACTGACATATTCATAGAGCACTTTTTATAATATTTGCAGAGATTTAATGAAAAACGTTTCGGTAACCATATTTAATTATGAGCTTGTTCTGAGCGATTCGTATACATTCCCAGAAATGATATATTAAAAAAGGATATTTGAACGGAGGAACTTTTTCAGCCTCTTTTCATTATTTATTAAAACTATTGTACCGTAACTGTAATTATAATCAAGCCAGATTTTTTTCCTTCACAGAATTATCAAGAAAACGACTGAACTTTAGCTCAGATAATTAAGTAAACAAAATGGCACAATTTGTATGGCCTTCATATAATAAAACATATTATCTTAAGTATCTTAATTAGATGAATTGTTTTCCAAATAACCGTCAATTTTTTTATTACAGAACTTTCATATTTTTTTCTGCCATTAAGAGCTTATAAAGATTGAGAAGTATTAAAATTTCAAACAGTTTAAATTCTAAAAATTAATAACATTTGCTACACTATATAAAAATTTCTTTTAAAAACTTTCAATGATTATATCATTTATTTATATTCAGAGAGTACATTTTTACCACATTTTCAGTTAAAAAGTTTGCTAACTAAACTAAAATTAGAATTTATATTGAGAACATTGCATACATTTTAATGATTAATATATTTAAAATATACATAAACGGATAAACTTCTATGGGTTTTTTTTTCTCGTAATAAAACTGTAGTTTTATAACTGCAGCTGTAATCATGCCAAATTTTCATTTATAGAATTTTCATTATTACAATGAAAATGACAGCACTTTTTGTTCTGAATAATTAAAGGAAAATGGCGCGAAAAAAAAAACTTTTCACCGCAACCTAACGTATTTTAGTTTTGCAACTGTAACTATAATCATGACAAGTTTTTCATTTACAAAATTATCAAGAAAGTGATTGCCCTTTTAGATCAGAATAAGAACGAAAACAAAATGGCACGAAATGAAAAAAACACCTCTCCGCAGCCTTAACTAGTTTATCAGTTCTTCCCAGTTAACTATTTTATCACGGTGGGTTTTTTTTTTTTTTTTTTGTATAATAAATTATATTTATATTAAGTACTTGAAGGAACTGAATTCTTTTTCAAAATAACGGCTCAACTTTTTCAATTTAATAAATCGCACAACTTTTCTCCAGATTGTACAACCTTAATGCCGCAAAAGGTATTTGCGATTTTAACAATAATAAAAACATATTCTGTACGGTCAAAAAACTGTATGTTATCGGTACACTCGTTAAAATGCATTAACCATTTGTCAGTGCATGCATTCCAACAAATGATATATTAAAGCCATTGATACATGAACGGATGAACTTATACGTCTTGTCTTTTATAATTTATTGAAACTACAGTTTTATAACTGTAACTGTTCTTCATTTACCGGATTATTAGGAAAATGACAACAGTTTTGTTACTATAAATCCCAATACTTTACTTCTTTGATGGGATAACAGCCTCTGTCGCTATATCCCTCAAAGTTTATATTCAAGTCAAGTCAAGTCAAGATACTTTACTTCTTTCAAGTTCATGCCAGCAGTTTTTATCCAGACTTCTTTTGATATTCTTCTCTTTACCAACATTCCGTGTTGTGGGAACGCTCAGACTTATAGTGCGTCTTCTTTTCATTGGAATTACCGAATATGTTCCAATTCGCATCGGCGGGTTGACTGAAGCTTCAATTAACTGAAAGAACTGACTTCATTAACTATTAACTGACTGAAACTACAATTAACTGACTGAACTGACTTCATTAACTGTTAACTGACTGAAACTACAATTAACTGATTGAACTGACTACATTAACTGTTAACTGACTGAAACTAAATTAACTGATTGAACTGACTTCATTGACTGTTAGCTGACTGAAACTACAATTAACTGATTGAACTGACTTCATTAACTGTTAGCTGACTGAAACTAAATTAACTGATTGAACTGACTTCATTAACTGTTAGCTGATTGAAACTTCAATTTGTTTTTGAGTGTGCGAACTCTCTTGCGGTTTTTTTTTTTTTTTTTACAACATATGAGAACACGGGATAACAGCCATTGTTGCTATAAATCCCAATATCTTACTTTTTTTTCAAGTATGACAGCAGATAATATAATAACGGAAAGGGGGATCATGGGAAAAAACACTTCAGTGTAACCACCTCGTGTATTTTATCAATTTTTTACAGCATTCGTATAGTAAAATATACTTATGTTATGAACCTTACAGAATTTTTATCATATGTTTGGCGAAGTTAGGCCAAATCTGGCTCCTGTGCCATCAATTTCAAAACCTTAAAAGTTTTTTTTTCCCCCTCCAAAAGAGCTACTCAACTTTTTCAATTTACTACATCACACTACTTTTCTACAGCTTGAACTACCTTAATGATGCATAGGGGATTTGCGATTCTTACAATAACAAAAAAAAAAAAAAAACACCATTCAGTTACGGTTAAGATCAAAGAAGAAAAAAACGGCATGCTA
Source organism: Argiope argentata (assembly GCA_026289955.1). Taxonomy (NCBI): domain Eukaryota; kingdom Metazoa; phylum Arthropoda; class Arachnida; order Araneae; family Araneidae; genus Argiope; species Argiope argentata. Next base: position 2,842,809 of record JAOUZG010043444.1, on the reverse strand, counting down.
TCGACACACTTGTTAATATGCATCTACCATTCGCCTCATCGGGCGAAAGTTAAGCGGACATCACAGCGAAGTATTAATCGCCATGATAAATACGCTCGCCAAGCACTTCAATTGCTCTTCAAAGACTGCGAAAACGACCCGATTTGCATACTATGGAAGGTCAGCAGAAGAATACGATAAGGACACTATTACTGACGCATTACATCTGATTTATTGGCAGTCCCAATCCGATATGATTATATCGGGGAAAATAAAAACCGGTGGAAAAGATTCGGGCAAGGAGCTTGACGGTCCATCAATAGGGATCAGGCAGGGAAAAAAAATCCATCAAAAATATTAAAACAAGACTGTTGTTGTGCTAAAACTGGTGGCAATAAAATAAAAAACAGTAGAAAGAAAAATTTGAGCAAAAAACACAAAAAAAAGGCTATGATGAATTAAATAAAAGTCAGAAGTTAAATTTTAGTGAGTAATATTGTCTATTTAACCCTTTGCGTCGATGGTCCCTTTCGGGCACCATTCAAAAGAGTGCATCATTTTGACGTTTTATTTATTTATATTTTTAAATTTTCATAATTGAAAATACTTACAGAAGTAAAAAGATGGAGAAATTCAATTTTAAACAGACACACACACAAATTTGGGGCAGTAAACAAGCCTTTATATATTGAATAATTATACGTCGAATTACTTTTCCGAAACAAAGAGTTAAACTTTGCAATGTTTAAGATTATGACATTATTTTATATTTTAAAAAAAATTAAATGAAATCTGTGATGCATATTTCAATGTATCATCCTTACTTAAACGGCCAAGCACCACGTGCTCGTGAGAGTTAAATTATAATTTCATTCATTTTAATTGTTTCGCTGAATGAGTCTCTTTAGTATTGCCAACGATCACTAAAAAAAATTGTCTTTGCATTTATTGTTAAAAAAACATCCCATTTCCTATTCATTTCATTTCATATAATCATGTGCTCAAAATGACATTTTTATAGGTTTTATTTGCTGAAGTCATTAACTTTTTTTAGTTTAGAGCTTTTGTAAATGCGATGGCAACGCGTTATTAAAAGCTGATTTTTAGAGGTCTCGTGCAGATAATAAATTTTTTATTTTTTGTTTGCGGATAAAAATGTTTATTTTTCGAATACGGATTTTTGTTGACGCCAGAAGACCTCATTCCCAAAACCAAATCCTGTTTGAACATAAAAAAAAATGACTATTCGAAATTAAAATAATAAACTAAACATTAAAAGTAAAATTTTTTTAAGTAGATGGACACTGGAGTTATTACACACTCAATTCAATAAAATTATAAAACAAATGTCGATAAAAAGATTGGAAATTTTTTAGTATAATTAAGAAAGAAAGAAGAAAAAAACATTTCCAAATGTTCAAAACAGAGAACAAAAAAATTAAACAAAATGAAAAATTCTCGTCCGTATTTTTCAGTAGGAGAGGATTGCTATTGCTAGAAAACTTTAATTTGAAAGTGAAATTAAATCAAAATAAATATTAATTGAGTTCATATTTAAAATAATCGGCTTGATTTTGCAATCTGATAAATTCAAGAAAGTATTTCAAATCTTTAAAATCCCAACAGTGATTACTAAGGTATTTTAATTGAACATTTATATGTTTTATTTTAAGCTATTATTCATAGATTACTATTCTCAATTTCATATTTAAAATAGTTTAATCGATAATCTTTATTAGAATTAAACTAGGCTTGCAAATGAATTTAATAATTTAAAAAAGTACAGCGAGATTATTTTTAAAATATGTCTTTCTTAAAAAATCATGTGTTGTACCAAACTTAGATGTCGAGTGTGACTCGACATTCAAGATTGTGCATCATTTCGAATTTTTATTTGTTCATATTTCAAATTTAATTGTTAAAAACGCCTACATATAGTTAAAAAATGTAGATTAATTTTTCAAAGAAATGCGACTTAAAAGAATTATGTATGTTTATTTCTCATAGCAATAAACAAATCTTTGTATAAGGCGAATTATTTTGCATCTAATCATTTTTTGGATTGCAAAGGTTTAATTATAAGCGCAGAAGAATTATTTGCGCATTATTTATTTTCCATTGCTGTCCCAACTTCACTAATTCATTAAGTTTACAAGAAAATACATTCAATCAGCTCAAAAATTACAATACTGATCTAGAACTTTTTGTTTTTATAGAGCTATGATGCTAAACTTAAAGAATTCCGTACCCTTCTAATGTTGAAAGAAAATGCATATTTTGGATAAGGAACAAGAGACTAAAATTTGAACTTGATAACACGCGCAGTTACTTAATGCCATCGGGCCATTTCATTTAGACAATGAAAAAAAAAAAAAAAAAAAAAAAAAAAAAACAGCATCACATCTATTTTTAAAAACATTAGAGACTTATCAAATTCTGAAATCTAATAAAATAATTTTAAAGAAACACTAAGTTTTGCATTAAAAAAATAAGCTACAACTGAAAGAAAAAAAAATGCATTAAAAGGGGAACAAGCTGATCATCGAAGACGGCAAACAAAAAATACAAGATAGTCTATTAATAACAATTTACAGTGGGAAAAAATACTCTAAAAATTCATATAGAAATAGGTTTTTTTTATTTTGTTTGACTCCTCATGAATTCTCAAAAAATGCAACAAGACTAAATTTGAATTATTAAAAATTATAATTCAATTAATATTCACTAGTAATATATAATCAATAATTCAAAACTAAATGAAAACTTTATTATTATTCATATCTATTATAGAACTGTGAAAGTTAAAAAATAAGATTACTTGGGAAGTTAAGTTTTTAATAGCACTTGTGAGATAACATGGAGCTTCACTTCAGTAGGACAGTCAATATATACTATGAATAGATGATAGTCTATTAAATTCGTAAAACTAAAATTTCTGTCATAAATTGCGGATTAAAAAATTTACCCCGGGAATCATACATACTAATAATAAGTTTAGAATAATCTGTTAAGGTAAATTAATATTTTTACAAATTGTTTTTCTTTGATATGATATTTATACTAATAATAGGCAATTTAATATTTAATAAATACATAAGAAATTTAAATGAAAGTAAACGCAGCAAAAATTCCTGCTAAAACAACTGGTCGCCCAGGGCGGCTAGCATTTTTTTAATTATGAGCTTTGAATACAAGATAATTAATGGATATATTTTCTATTATACTTCATCTCTCATTTCTTGAAAAGTCAATACTAATTAATAATTGTATAACACGCTTTGATGTGTTTTTTTTTTCCAAATTAGTTTATATTTTTTGCCAGATGAAAAATAACATTAATAAGTTAATTAGTTAAACGCATTAATTAAATCACGATTATGAAAATCAAATGTATAAATCGTTTTTAAATCTCATGCTAGAAAAACATGTCAACTCTGGACGCAATAAAACTATTAAACTAGTCTCTATTTGTTTATGACATTAATTACCATTCAGAAAACTCAAACGGCAGCCACTAACTGTAAACAACACGCGTTGACTGAACGCAGGACACAAGACGAATACCGCAGAGAAGAAGCCAACAAACCAAAAAAGAAAATGATAATGAGATATCATACTATCTCTCTCCTTTTTTTATTATTATTTTTTTTCCCCCAAAAGCTTTTAAAACAAACGAAAACACGTTTAGCAGAGATATGACCTTGAGAAGTAAGTGCTTTTTTGCCTCTTCAATATCGACAAAAACTTTTTCTCCTCCTGTGACCGCTTCAAAAACACTGAATGACAAGCCAGCAGTAGAGGAGAAAGAAATGAAATTAACAGAAAGAAAGAAAGAATAAATCGAGTGTATTCTCTCGTAGTGTTTTCGTCAGATTATTTAACAGCTAAATTTCTTTGGAAGCAAACGTTTAAGTGATAACCAGAAATTAGTGACAATTGAGGCATAAATTTGATGGAGCTTAAAAAATAATAAAAAAAGCCTCTAAAACGTGTATGGGAAGCTTGAACTGGATACAATGTAGCAAAAATGCGTTTATTGAATGGGATTTTTTTTTTCGCCATTATTTCTCCCCTGGCCACTAACAGGAAGAATGCGGATGTACGAGTTGAAACGGTGTGGTAAAGCAATCGATTTGTTTTAATCTTTTTATTTTTTTCCACCTCGCTTTTTAGCGCTTCTGGGTCCTATAAAAGAACACGCACTACGTAATTTGCGGAATGAAGAGTGCCTGTTTTTCCAATTCATTCACATGCCGTTTGTTGTTTTCGTAGCGTGATGATAAAATTTTAACCTCTTTTTCCTCCCTTCTCCCTTAAAACTAGATCTTCGTGGCAAAAAAGGTTTAAAGTAAGCATAAATTAATTATATACAATAAAAAAGCCAGCTCCAATTTCGCATTGATATGACTTATCGACATTATAACCAGGGTGGCATTTTTTAAGACATGAAGTCCCCCCCCAACCCTCCATTAATTCATATTACATTTTAAGGCGACCAGGGACCTTTAAAATTACTATTTGCAATTTTCACCTTAGCAATTTGAAATTTTACAGACATTAAGAGTGACACACAAAATTTTAAGGCATTACACCAATTTATTTTTGAGTTAGGGAGGTTAATATAATATAATATTAGCAATAAATAACGCCAATGAAAAATGTTCCAGGCGCTCCAAATTTGTTCGAAAGCATTCCAATTTTTATTATTACTTACTCTAACACTTTTGAAACAAAAGTTGGTTTTAATCTTGAAGTTTGAGTACAAAAAATCAAAATTAACCAATGTAGTAACTCAAAAAAAATTTTAAAAATCAATAATTTTAATATTTTGTACGCAAACTTCAAGATTAATCCCAAGTTTTGTTTCAAAAGTGTTAAGAGTAAGTAATAATAAAAATTGAAGTGCTTTCCAAAAAATTTGAAGCGCCTGGAACATTTTTCAATAACGTTATTTGTGGCTAATATTATATTAAAATCCCTAACCCATAAATAAATTAATATAATGCTTTAAAATTTTGTATGTCAGCTCCTATAGTGTTACTCTTAATGCCTGTAAAATTTCAAGTTGCCAAGATAAAAATTACAAAAAGTCATTTTATAGGTCCTTGGTCGCCTTGAAATGACTTTTTGCAATTTTCTTAGCAATTTGAAAATTTACAGGCATTGAGGGTAACACTATAGAAGATGACACACACAATTTTAAAGCATTATATTAATTTATTTATGGGTTAGGGATTTTAATATAATATAATATTAGCCACAAATAACGTTAATGAAAAATGTTCCAGGCGCTTCAAATTTGTTCGAAAGCACTTCAATTTTTATTATTACTTACTCTTAACACTTTTGAAACAAAAATTGGGATTAATCTTAAAGTTTGAGCACGAAATATCAGAATTAATTAAAACAAAATTATAAAACTACTGCTTTTTTTAAAAAAAATATTTAAGTAGTTTTACGTTATTACATTGGTTAATTTTGATATTCCGTACACAAACTTCGATTAATACCAATTAATAATAAAAATTGGAACGCTTTCGAAAAAATTTGGAATGCCTAAATAACCTTTTTCATTGATAATTCATTAACAATTAACAACTCATAAATAACATTTTTCATTGACGTTATTTATCACTATTAAATATTATACTAATCCCCCCAACTCATAAATAAATTAATATTATGCTTTGAAATTGTGTGTGTCATATTCTATAGTGCTACCCTCAATGCCTGTAAAATTTCAAATTGCTGTGAAAATTGCAAAAAGTCATTTTAAAGGTCCCTGGTCGCCTTAAAGCAGATAGAGAACAATTCATCTCTAAAAGAGTGCGTAAATATGACACTGAGGCATTTAGTTTTTATTATTATTATTACATAAAAACTGCAATAAAAATAAAAATGACCCACATCTGAAACAAATCTTTTGTTGTTGTTGTTGATTGAATAATGAAAAGAATTACCAAATATCTGAATAATCAGAAAAATTCTTAAAACAATAGAAATGTTTCAATTTTAGATTTTAAGTACAATTAATCATATGATATTTTATAATTAACAATATAAAATCAATAAAAGAACTCACGATTCATAAGAAGTTCGTTTTAATTTTTTTAATCCTGTATTAAATTATATCTATAGAGTGATTTCAGATATAAGGAGCCTATACTATACAGAAAATCTATGACAGAAATCACGTTTCCGATGAGAATACTAGAAATCAATAACCAAACGCAATTTTCACCAATTTTTTTAAAGAATTTTAAGAAAAAAATCTACGATTATTTATTTAGTAATAATATATTAAGCTAAATCTTATAAAATTCCAGTTAAAAATAATTAATATGTACAAATGTAAAAGAAATTAAATAATAATAACTCAAAGGAATATCGAATTAAAGAATTAAGCTACGTATTCGATAAACCAATTTTCCAAAATGGGTCTCATTTTCTCCCTTAATTTTAATATTCTTAGTTCGCACACTATTGCTCTGATTTAGTTTAAATAATCTGACGAATTAACTTTAGCTTTGATCTACTCATACATTTGATTTATGCGCAAATCAAAGGCCAAATCATTACAATATTGCACTTCTAATCCTGATGCCAAAATATGTTAAATATTATCCGGACACTAATTAAAAAATTCAGTAATAAACTTTTTGTGAGATTTAAGTGTACAGATTACGCTTCTCAAGATATGATATAAACATGAATACTTTTCGTATTAGTTAAGCAGATTCGGGGGGGGGGGGGGGGGTTCAGATAATATGAATTATTAAAGGATTCCGAAAATTACACATTTTGATATCAAAAGATGTAGATTACGCATATCAGTATCGTTTCAAGAGAACTATGTCAAAAATTAGCCTTTCAATATCAAATGAAAGCAAATTCACATACTTAAATTGATAATAAAATTAAACTGAAAACAAAATAGTTAAAAATTTTGCAATTTAATATATGGGAGAAAAAAACATTCCGAGTTAAACAACGAAACTATAATTAACAATAAGCTACTAACTAGAGTTAAAAGAAAAAATAATATTTTTTACATTATTCCGATAGAATTCTTTCGAATCATTTGAAAGTTTCTGATCTGGGTTTTATAACATAGCATATTTATGAGGTTTGACAAAGTAACCGATATTATATTGGTTAAATATATTACATAAATAGGTTGCAAAAACAAAATTTTTATAATCTGACAAAACCACAACTTGGAAAACTCAAATAAAAACGATTTCATTCGAATGTTCTATTACCAAATTTTATATTAAAAAGGAAATATACCACGCTTAAATTTTTCTCCATTTTCAAATATGATTTGCTTTTAATTCAATTATAGTAGAAAATTTTTATACTTAATACAATTGAGACCAATATTTAATCATAAATATATGTAATTAATATAATTATTAATTGGAAAATCTACAAGAGCAAACAAGGTATGAAATTAAGGATCTGGAAGATCAGTATTTTGAAATTATTAACAGTTAAAATAATTTTCTCGGCTACAAAAAAAGCAAAAGAAAACTACAAATTTTGCAAAAAAAAATCATCAAAATAATATCTAAAAATACTTTGCCCATATTTTTTAAAAACTCATCAATTAATCCATGCGCTGCCAACCACGAGTATATTCGTGGTTGGCAGGGTGTTACCCATTGCCAACACGAATATACTCGTGATACTTTCAATATATTATAACATACAACTTGTCAAACTTTGCAAACTTTTTATGGCCACAAACATAAATATACAAGTGTAAAAAAAAGCTGCAAATAAATTGTTTTTACAAAAATGCTTCTTTATTTAACAAGCATGATAAGGTATTTTAATTATTTAAATAGAATAGTATAGATTCTAAAAAATAGAATTTAAGTAATGGTCAGCAATGAATAATCAGCCTTTACAAATTGACAGAAAATTGCGTCTCATTTTTTAGTATTTTAATACTTTCATCTATTTATGTGATTCATGATTTGTTTTATTGCTTAAACGTTCGTAAATAAGAAAAAGGCTATCGAGTCCTATTGCATTTCCATTGCCAATCACGAGTATACTCGTTTTTGAATTTTATACATGTAAATGATTATTGATGACAAAATATGCGTATTTATTTTGAATAAAACTTAGATAAACAATTATACTCAGAACAGAAATGGAAATGGGAATAACCTCATACAATTTAGGCTTGGCAGCGAATCGATTAAACAAATAACAGAGGATAATTGATTTTTGTGTTAATAACTGGAGCAGATTTTAAACCTATTTTCGACGATGCTTAAAAAAATAAATCTGACTAATAAATAAATAAAAAATACCATATTATTTATTGCTCTGGCTATTATTTAAACTGTCACTTCTATATTGATATTACAGAATATGAGAATCAAAACTTTCAATTCTTCAAGTTTTTATAAAATTTGGAATATTTCTTTCCAGAGCAAAATTGCCCATCCTATCAAAAAAATTTATACATGTTTTTGTTTCATAACTAATGAATGCTGTCGTAAAATCCAAACAAAGCTCACTCTTTGTATATTCTATGAGGCACCGATCTTAAATTACATATTGCAACCCTCTCAACAAGATGACAATAACATTAAAACGTTTGATGGGGCAGTAAAAACAGCAAATGAGAGGACGTCCAACGCGAACACACACAAAAAAAAATATTAACATCAAAAAAGAGCAGAGAAAGGAGAAAAAAAGGCAGCAGCTGAAAAATAAACCCTCTCACCATCGTTAAGCCTATATCAATAAAGAAGATCCTTGTTTAATGTGCCAAGATAACAATCGCCAATTATTATGCCTTTTGTAATAGTATTTGAGCAGCGATTGCTTGGCAGAGATAAACTGACAATATCCCAAAGACGTGAAAAAAGAAATCGGCAAGATTCAGCTGATGAAGTCAAGAGCATTTTTTGCTTTATGCTAAAGAGATAAATTTTAATGTCAGAATTAGTAACTCGAAATCAGACATGAATTAATCAAGAACAAGATTTTTCTTTTTAACTCAGTAAAAAAAGGCATATAATGAAGAGATAAAAAAAATTTAAGCAGAGCACAATATATAATATTTTTACCATGCTAACCACCTTTTCTAAAAAAAAAAAAAAAAAAAAAAAACATGAGTCTATCAGCGGAGGTGGATAAAATTTTAACATATTCAATCAGGATACAAAATTTAAAATGTTCTTTTAGAATTTTTAAATATCCGACTATGCTGTCAAATGCTTTTTCCAGATGTTTTCTTTTTTAAAATTATTTTTAAAAAAAGCCCAAACTTTGAAAATTCTAAAATAGACTGTATTTAATACATACAAGATAGAGCTATATATAAAGACGTTTCAACAATACACAACAAATAAAAATGAAATCGGTAACAGTAGCATTTTTAACCTGAAAAGAATAATATATTTTATTTTTACAGTAAAATTTTCTAAAATAATATTTGATACCGTTATATTAATTCGCTATCAACTCACCAATAGTTTGCTTTTTTTTTTTTTGGCCTTTCTGTTTTTAAAAAACTACATTTGTTTCTAGCACATTCGGATGAGCTAATTTAGAAGTACAACATATAAATGTAATTTCTGAAAAAAGTATATTTCAGTGTGACTGATTCACGGAAAGCATATTTCAAAAACAACTAAATAAAATTTCATGAAATTTAATATGAATGCATCCAAAACCTTTAAGGCAGTTATAGATCGTGTATTTAGACAGATTCATTCAGACATGTTTTACTGACACTTTCAGTTCAGAACATACACTAATTTTGACAAAAAAAAAAAAAAAATCATTAATGGCGGCTTCAAACGTGCACAATGGAGAAAATTTTTATCTTACGGCTTGTTAAATTTTGATCTATATATATATATATATATGTAAATATTATTATTATTATTTTGTTCATTCTGTTTCACCCACTATTGTAAATTTAACTAAATTTTCGCTAATAAACAGTTTTTTTTAACACTAAAAAATTCAATGAGAGTATTTTTCTTATTCTAACAGCAACCTTTCAAATATGTCTTCGCTATAAGGATACATAAAAAATGATTATGTATCATTTAAAAAAAAAATCATCTCTGAAACTAGTGGGGCACCTTAAAAATAAAGGCGCTAGAATTTCTATCCAATTCTCAAACGCATTAAAATATAAACTATATTTAATTAAAGTTTGGATACTAATGGCATCCCAGTCGAATAGCATATTTCTGAAAAAGAATTTATTAATATCATTTTATTAGTTAATTACATAACAGAGATGATTATCTTATAAACAAGAAAAAACAAAATGCGGATGAATTTCATTAAAGAAGTTCTCAATAAGAATAAAATATTTTAAATCAATTCAACACAATATAAATTGGTCAATTCGATGAAAGTTTGATATCGCCTTTGTTTCCATAGAAACGGAAGCAAACTTCTGATTCGTGTTCCATCAGATAGATGATTGAACAAGAGAATTCCGATAAAATTATTGGTTAAATCAAAATGCGGATTCTTCTGTGGGGGAAGAGAGAAGGTGGAACTTATCAATGGAAGATAACATTCATCCATGAAACGGAGTATGCATATTAATAGGAAAATGAAAATGTATCAATCTTGCGATTCGAATGCGCATTTATTGTTCTCTATTTCGTATTACACAATTAAAAGCTATAAAAAGCACTTGAAAAATATAAATTCTGTGGTGTAACTGATGAGAAAACACAAAGTTTTAATCGATGCTTACAATACACAGAGCATAAAGAAAAATATTGAAAGAAATGCATGAAATCTAATCCATTTCAATTTAAGAATTAATTTCTCTTAGATATTTCGTTGTTTCCTTCATCGTCTGTTTTCATTCTTATTTACGTACTAGCTCTTACCCGCGAATTCGTACGCGTGAAAATTTTGATGTGCATATATGAGAAATGACAGCCTAATCACAATGTAAAATGTTATCAAAACAGTATGCATGCATTAATTTTCAATGTCAATTGGAGCAACGCAAAGACGTGAATTTTAAGCACCAATTGGGATAACGCAATGCAGGTTAGAAAATTTTAATTTTAATTCATCTATTTTATTTTTAATCAAAAGTAATTCTGAAGCAATCGAAAGATCCATTAATTAACAATGTTTGATTTTAAATTTATCATACACTACGAAAATAAACAGAATCATTTGAAATAGCCGGTCGAAAACATGTTACATCTAACCTCATTAGCGTGGGGGGAAAAACTACTTAAAAGCTAAGTACTTGAAACTATAAAGGTACTTTAAAAAATTTAATCAAAAATGATGAAAATAGGCAAATGGAATATGTACAGCAAGAAAAAAAAATCAAGAGAAATGAACAGGAAATATCGAATTATATTAATACAAGAACAGCGTTCAAAAAAAATTAATAAACCTTCCTTTAGAATAGTAAGAAAATTTTAAAATAAAAAACGGAAACAGAAAAATAAAAACAAACGATTAGATTTTTTTAAAATTTTTTGTTCTGATGAAAAGGGCTTTCTGTCGAGAAATCCTACAATAAATCACAAAGAATTCTATTAAATAAGATAATATTAAAATGAATACCGGAAATAGAAAAATAAAAACAAACGATTCAAAAAGCTCAGGCAGTTGTTTTCAGATTTTTTTTTTTCAATTTTTTAGTGGAATTTAGTTGTTAATTAATAAAAAATCAACCGCTCAATTAACCGGAATAAAAATTAGTTTATGTTCTTCTGTAGACTATAATCCATCTCTGGGCTAAATTTCATCCAATTTCCTTCAGCCGTTCTGGCGTGATTGACTTATATCATACATCCAAACTTTCACATTTATAATAGTAATATAGAGTATAGATAAGCAAATCTCATTTTCGAAACTTTTTTTCTAAAGAAGAAAAAAATCATTTAAATCGCCGTTTCTGATGACGGTAGATGCAACCTGAGTGGTTTTACTTTTCTTAGATATGTACTATAGAAGCAAGAAAGTGTGTATACTACATTATTGAAATTTGGATAAATGAAAATCCAAAAAGAAAGAGTTAAAACTTCTAAAAAAGAAGTGAATATGGAAAAATCATTCAGGGATTATGACTTAAGCTACAGGTGAAAGCAGGGCAATATTAAACTGTAGATGGATAGATTTAAATATTACATGCGAAACTAAATAAATAAATTAAATTCATGCATTTAGAATATAACACTTTTTTATTCTAAATGCATGAATTTTTAACAGGCTTTAGTTTCGTAATTGCAATTCGTAATGCAGTTTTCGAGTCATTATGATTCAACAACTTACTTTTTTAATCGATTATAGGAAAACTTTAGAGCCATTAAGTGATTATCGCTCTCATTAAAATTAATCACATCAACAAATCAGAATAATTATAGTTAGAAGAAAATATCAATAATCAAGTTCAGTTCAACTCATCAATTTATGAATTACTCAAAAACACGGCCAAATTAAACGAGAAAAGGCGTTACAACCAATATTCATTTTCAAATTGGAAGGTTCTGGGTTAAAAACCAGGTGTAAGCCAATCTAATACGCATTCAATAATTCGGAGAAAATTGTGGTGCGAGTGCTTTTGCAGAATGGTTTTCAACTCGGGTATCGTTCGCGTCATTTGATCGTCTTTAAGAATTACGGAGTCAGTATTAAAATAGTCTTAGTGTTATTCTAGAACAAATGTTAATATTACCTAACGAAACAAAACAAACGAACACATGTCAAATGGAATGCAAAAAAATTGTAGAAATGCGACAAGTTATTGAGTGTGAACTTTAACAAATGTGTTTGATGACAATATCCAAATACAATTTAAAAATTTCGCTTTAAAAAAAGGAAAGTTGAAATATTTCGTCAAAAATAAACAATTTGTTAGCACAGCAGCGCCATCCTCTTGTCGACTAAAAAAAGATTTTCTTACTATTTGTTTTGAAATCGAAACCGCATACTAAAGCTAGCAAAGGTCCTTAACCGACAGGATATTGCGGTACTTAGTTTAGGTTTCAAAGCAAAAGTTTTTGTCTCTTCAGAACGCAAATCTACCGCCAAATGTTTGTATAATAATAATAATAATAATAACAAGCAATATAGGAAAAATAATTTATTTTTAAAATCAACTCCTATTTTGGACAGTAAGAAAAATTGAGGAAGTTAGAAAAAATTTCATTTTAGTAACTTTTTATTTTATTTCGACATGGAGAACTGTGATCAGGTCCGAACTCGCAGAACAAGAGATGCGAATCCAACGCCCTACCAACCAGGCTATCCCGACCTGACAATTACAGCTACTATAAAAAACTATTATAAAGGCAAAAAAAATTAGTTTTTTAATTCATTAGTAAAAAATAATGAATTAATATTTGAAAAAACAGTATTACTATCAAATGTCATCCACTGCAAGTTTTAAAAAATTCACTTGAGCTTGAGTGGATAAATAAAAAGTATTTTAATTAACGATTGAAAATTTGAAAAGATTATATAAGGAGAATGTGAGCTTAATAGTAGGAAATGAAAAAAAATTAGTGCTTAGTTCTAAAATGGTTTTTTTTCAATAAATTTGATTTATATATATATATATATATATATATATATATATATATATATATATATAGCTTCTGTGAAAATAAGTTTGAAAAATGACAATACAACTAATAAATAAGCAGGGGGATATATAAGAATAATAGTAAACAAAAAAACTAATAATTAATAAATAATATAAAAATGAAAAATTGAGTATGCATGAAAATTAAGGGGGGGGGGAGGGATTCGAATGTCGGAATTATTATCATTGCCAATTATATTTCAGAAAATCTTGGCAAAAATCTCGAAATGAATAACAATTATTCGAGGCAAAACAATTCTTGGATTGTTTAAGCGAAATGTGCGTCCCAGTTTAGGCATCTAATGTAGTTCAAGCCAAAACCAGACTGGATCGTGTTTATCGAATATTCAAGGAAGGCTAATTTATACAAATTGTGGGCGTAACATCGTCCTTACTTAAAGTTCATTCATTCCGTCGTCAGAGAGCATGGCTCACGAAAACAAAAACAACGTCCTTCTCACGACAAATAAGAACTTACAGAAGATTATGTGGTCATACACAGTAAATAATTTTAAATAATAAGAAAGATAGAAAATAAGAATTTTTCAATAAAAATAATAGAAATCGAGATTTTTTTTAAAAAAAATAACACAGGAAACGTGATTTAATATTTTATCTAAAAAAATCATATTATATATATAATGTTTCAAAAACTCTTTTCAAATTTTCTTTTAAAATATGGGGATACATAAAACTTAGTCCAATAACAAAAACCAAAATAACTAAAAAAAATAACAGAATGGAACAAAAAAAAGTCAATTTCCATAATAACAGAATGGAATACAAGAAAGTCAATTTTCAATTTATTCTGATTTCTATCAAACAATTACTTTACATACAACGAAAAAAATATAGATATCGGTATGTAATCAAATTTTAGGCAAAATCAAAGGAGATAAGAGGTTAAATAATTACGTTCGATAAAAGAAAAGCAATTAACCACGTATATTTATTTATTATTCAGAAGAGAAAAAAAATGCATACTTTTTTCCATAAAAACAAGAATATAATTACTTTCTGACCTACAGTGATTTTTTTTTTAACTTTCAAAGCGCTGTCGCTAGTTCGGCAACCTCTTAAAATTCAAAATTTTTTAGGTTTCCCTTTCCATTCAAATTAATAATGAATTATATATTTGAAGCAACTGAAATTTCATTTATACACACGTTACATTTAATAACTAATTTATTATTAAAACCAAATTAACCTAATTCCTAATTAAATCAAATTCCAAATTAATTTCAATTTTTTTTTGCAGAAACTTCATAATTTAAGACGCTTTAATTCGAATAAATCAATGTTAAAGTAGTAAACAATAGTATACCAATGAACTTTAATAAGTAATTACTAAAATTGTGTTATTTATTACTAATAGTACTAAATGCGTTAAAATCTCTCTACAAATATTTCTACACAGACAGTCACGACGAATTTCTTTTCCAAATCCATCTAAACACTTGATCGTGCTCATCGAGTAAATAAATAATGCAAAACATTTCAGAAAAAAAATCGATAAAAAGAAGAGTCGATGAGTAAAAAGCAACATAATGGCATTTGAATGCTCAGGTAATGGAAAAACACAAAGATTACACAATTACAAATTATTATGCAAATGTGATAGAATAAAGGTATACCGAAAAAAATACGTATGAACCTCTCCTGGAGGAAAAAAGTGTATACGCAGAAATCAAAAGAACGACCACCTTGCCTCATAGAACGACCAGCTCTATCAACAAATAAGAAAAAATTATTTTAAAAAAAAAAAGGGCAGAGGCCGATATCTTTTTTCCTGTCAATAGGAGCACCTTGAAACGCCATTACATTTCTTGGACCGCTTTATTGCAACTGATTTACCATTTTCTGTTTGAGCAATCTTTATATCAAAAACCCCTAGTGATTCAGCAATAAAAATATTGTAGATCACATCGAAAGAAAAGATACACTCCCTTCCCCCTCTTTCCTTGGCACAGTGCCAAGTGCGTAAAAAAAGTTGTACTGCTACCTTTTTGCTCCCACGAATCGCAGAAAATTAAGTAGTATTGGCAAGAAAAGCGTCCTACTAAAGAAAGAGGACGTGAAATAAATATGAAATGAAATCGGATGATGAAAATATGTGGCACATCGCACTTATAACCTCTATTAATATACTCGTATTGCTTTTTTTCCCTCTCTTTCGTTTTCGGACAGTAGAAAAATACTTAGAAAATAAACAAAAAAATTGCACTCAATAGTTTAAGAGTGTAAATAAGAGCAATGTGAAAAGCAGCCCTGATCTTTCCTAATATTTACCAACAATAGAGAGAAAAAAAAACTCAAAATAATTACATACATCAAAAAAATTTTAAAAAATAAACAACACTCATTTTTAATATTGCGTGTTATATAATTTGCAATAATGCAATTCAATAGACTATTACAAAAAAAAGCTGTTCATAAGAGCTTTAAAATTTCAAAAACTGTTCTATCACGAATGTAGTTAAACAAAAAAAATATATATTATGGAACATCCAAATGTAACAGTTAAAATTCCGCAGCGGTTGTTTTTTTTTTTTGGGGGGGGGGGTTCAATTTTTAAACGTTCTTTTTTTCGCGGCATTATTTTCTTTCCTTTTTGAAAAACAATTTAGAACATTTGATAGGTATAAAACTATGAGGCATAAAAAAATATAAGGCGTAAAAACTCTCCATTTTTTTTTCTCCCGTGCTCTTTTCACCTCCCTTAGAAATTAAGTTAAACTAAGGGATTATTTTCAAAATAATATGAAGCATTTATGCCAAAAAAGTCCTATACAATAAAACATCATCACAAGAATATTATTCAAAGACAAATTAATCTAAGAATCAAAATTTCACATTTAAAGAAATCGAATTCATAAAATTAATATATAAATGACATTAATAATGTGCATGATTTAAAAGATTAAACAGCTTGATTTTAAAGTAAAAATGCTATAAAATTTTTTAAATAATAAAGGATAAGAAGCGAGGGGGGGGGAGAGAACTTTAAACTTCTAAAGTTAAGAAACAAAACAAAACGGTTCTTCAAAACTCATTTTTAAATATTGTCAAAAAAACACATTAAAATATTTCTAAAATCTGATTAATAAGATAAACAAAGTAAACCACACACAAAAAATGAAATAACAGAGATGAGATTCCAAGTAACAAAAATCTGCCCTTTTTTTCTCCCTTTATTCTGAAGTTCAAAGAGCCTATCAAGATACTCCGAAATAATGACCATGACATTTGGCAAGTTGCCAAAATAGCGGAACTAATCGCATTTTCTTCCTACACTTTCGTGTTTTTCGGGCCAATAAGCTTTTAATTCGGAATAAAATTTAATAACTATTTATTTGCTTTAAAAAATTTTATTCGGCAAATCGAAAAATTATTTGAATAAAATTACTGACACTTTTTTTTTCTCTTATTTCATTTACAAAACATATTCATTCAAAGCACTTAGTTCCAGCAAAACTTGAATATTTTACACTAATAAAAAACAAAATTGTTTACATTATCTCAAATTTTCTTTATTATATAGATAATTAAAAATCTTACACTTAGCCTTCTAAATGCAATCATCTATGAGAAGGGATATATTTAATAAAAAAGCACTTTTTTTTACTAACCCAGCTTTTAATCAAAAAAATAAATTAAAAAATGCAAAACTATGGCCAAATTTATTACCTCCAAAATTTTAATCAATGTTTATTTTACCTATTATAAAAGAAATAAAATCTGAAAAATAATGTATCGTTAAAACTACAAAGGACTTAATTTAAATTATTTGTAAAAATAAAACAAAATTAATTAGTTAACTTAACAAAATTAATTTAAATTATAGATCAAATTTTGTAAATGAGAAAATTATAAGAACTTTGTTTAATGCAATTAGCAATATTTCAATCACCTTATAAATGACAAACAAAAACTTTAAAACTATTTTACATTAAGTTATTTTGATAAACTATTAGTTCATTCAGACTTTTTAAAAATGTTTAGTTTTTTATATAAAAATTTAATTATATCTATGAAATTTGTGCTGTTATAAGGCTGTATCAAATATTATAAAATAAATAAAGTAAGCGAAATTAAAACAGTTTTCTTAGCTTTCAAATCAGTCGAAGGGATGTTAGGAGAAACTGTGAGGGCAGAATTACATAACCACCACTCTTTAAATGAAATTCATACTAATAATGGAACAAGAAATCAATGAATATTTCCATAATCATTTTATTTATGTTAGAATTGGTACTAAAGAAGGCAGAAAGAAGCAACTATTGTTTAAATGAAGAAGCTATAACTTTTTTATTGCCAAACAGTGATTGAATATTGAATTATGAATGACAGTTAAAATTTTAAAATATATCAATCCAAATTTCGTAACAAGGATATTAAATTATTTAAATTTTGTACCATATGATTTATTTCTGATGATTATATTTTAAAATTGCATATAAAAACAGAAATGGTTTGTTTATAAAGAGTAATGTATCCTCATTTAAAGACAAAAATAATTTTTAAGTCATATTTTAGATCAAGTAATAAGGAGAATTATTAATTATCATTTTCTACTCTACTCCAAAATTAATTTTCTACTCCAAAATTTAATTTTAATCCAATCCTAGGATTTATAAATAAAGGTAACAATAACATTAATGTAATAATCATTGAGTTATTTCAAGATTACAGCATTATAGTCTTGATTTAATAAATCCCCAAAAGCATCAATTTCCACACATTATTTGAATAGCGAAACAAGACCATATTTATTAACCATGCCATGACTATTCATTCATGCTGTGTTTCCTATGAATCACTTCCTAAAAATCATAATGTTCCTATGATTCACACTTCCTAAAATCATAGTGTTTTTTTAAGCAGCATATTTTTTTAAGAGAAAAAATAATGGCAAGAGAAAGAGATCTAAAATTACTCATTACTTAGGTTTAAACATAATAAAGAAATGAAAATAATGTTCTACCCCCCTTTTTTTTTAGTTGAAATGAAAACAAATTTAAAAGAACCAATAAATTATATAAATATAAAAAAATATGACAGTAATATACATAGAAATAAAATTCAGTATAACATATGGAGTCCAGAAATACTTGGAATGAAAAAACATCGAATCGATTTTAAATTCCAGTAACGTTAAAGAAGGCAATTACAATTTTACTTGCATTAAGATAGCTGAAATGGAATATCATTGGTAACTTAATAGTAGGTCCCATTTTTTTTTATAATCAAACTTCTTTAAAAAAACTTAATTATTTTACTATACACTGAAATAAAGTCAATTTCATTTTATACTCAATTAGACAACAGATTTAACAATCAATCATATGAATTGAAAAAGAAAAACCAACATCAAGCCATGGTGCCCACCGTATTTCTCTAAATTTGGAGATGCAAGGGCACCCTGCTGGTTGGATAGGTACTACAAAAGCACAAATGACTGATTGTCAATGAATAATTGAAGTGAAAAGTGGCCTATGGCAGCTGTAAGCAGAGTGAATGGACCACCTGACAGATCATTTGAAACTATCCCATAGAGATGGAGAAGCATTTTAATTTCTAGCAGCATGAGGCTCTATATGCAAGAATGATTACTTTTTCAAAATTTTAAGTAATATTGGGAATGTTCTATTCTAGATTTTTGAATGTTCTGAAGTTTTTTTCTTGGTTCTCTGTCATAAAGTCATGAAAATTCTGTATATTGGACATTTATATTTTTATAATCAGAACTAGCACTCAATTGGCCTCACATCTACAATTTTAAAATGAAGTGCGAATAATTCAACTTACTTGGCTTGTTAAGTTTTTTTATGTTAATATACTTGTATAATATCACTTTTTTACTGGACATGTTCCTAAATTGGTCCATATTTTTAATTTATTATTAAGTTTTTTTCTCTCATATTTTACCTTTTAAAAAATCATAATCAAATGCACATGAATAATTTGTCTGTTATCAGATACATCTAGCACTAGATTTGATAATGTTGAAATATTGAATCAAAAAATGCATTTCAAATTTATTTACCTCAAATATTTCATTTTTAAGCAAACGAGCTCAATCATATGAAGTAAGATGAGAAGGATATTTTGATATTACATCAGAAATTTCAAAGCGATAGAACTGAAAGTGTTAATACAATAAAGATTACAATAAATAACTAGCTGTTATGCAATTTTTTAGCAGAAGTTATGGGATAAACCAGCAAAATAGATTTCCAACAACAGCAGGGATATATCAAGTTTAACCTTAGAAACTAAATTCTTAATGTTGTAACAATCATAACATTTTTTTTTGTTGTTGTTGTTGTTATTGTTCTTGTCAAACTGCCATTGATTACCTTGCCATTTTTTCTCCCTGGGCAAAGGAGGAAAAAAGGATCATGTGTATATTCTAAATATAACCTATTTATAAGCAGTAAAACATAGTATATATATATATATATATATATATATATATATATATATATATATATATATTCTCAAGTATCTAATCTGATTTCAGCAGCACAGCAAAATGTTATATTAATTTTCTGCTATCTTCCTACAACATTACTTTTTACAGTAAATTCCTACTTTCAACAAAGCTTTCATTCTAAAAAAGAGCTATTAGCAAAATAAAAATAGTTTGTCTCGAAAATCTACATATAAAATAAATGTATAACAAGGATATGTTTCTCTAACATTTCACTGCATACAATGACTGAATAATCATATGTATATTCTAAGAATATAACCTATATATAAGCAGTAAAACATAATATATATAGCTATATAAAGTTTTTAATTTAAAATATTTAGTTTGTACTGTACGTCATTCGAATTCATAAAGTAATATAGGCAAGAATCAATTTAAATGCATGAAGTATTAATCATTCTTTAGTATCTAACTATTTAATAATTTGATGTGCAGTAAAATATGGCTCACAGTGAGAGGTTTCAGGAAATATTATATGTGAAGTATTCGGAATTTTAATAAGTATACGCAATTTATGAATTTAAAAAAATAATATGCATATAAGATCATTTATTTTAAAAATAGAAATATTACATAAAACTTCAGTTGACAATACTAAGCCATAATTTTTAAATATGAAAGTAAATAAAGAATTAAATGGCCTTCAGAAGGAATAAACACACTAATTTTGCATAACGTGCAGCAACATAACATTGGATCACATAAAAAAAAAGTTTGGGAAATCAAAAAATACCATCGAAATTAAAAGAAAATACCAGGAAAAACAAAAGCACATGAATAAGAGAATTTATATTAATATAATACTAAATAAAAAAATTTAAAGATTGCAGTTAGTAAGATACAAAATAAATTATTAGAAAGAATCATTCGATTAAATGGTTTTCACTGACAACCATTGAAAATGAATCTTAAATTCTTAGAAAGAGTGAAATGGGATAAAAGAAAAAGAAGAACTACAAAATTTGAAAATACAGTTTAAATAGTGAAAATCAATTCAAAGAGGTGTGCTTGTGTTCTTAATTTATCATACAACACATGAGAGAACCAAAGAAATATATTTTAGCTTGATAATCAATAAATTAATTTAATTTGAGACAAAAAAAATCAATGAATAAAGAAAGATACACACTTCATTTACCATGAAAAAAAATTAATTATGATGTTTTTAACATTCACTGTCATGCATTAAAAACTCAGGGTAAATGACAATTAAAAAAGAAATTTTTTAAAATACATTTAACTTTAATAAATGGCATTAATAAAATTGATAAGAATTTATATTTATTTTTGAAAAACTAAGGGTGCTATAATTATATAATATCATGAGTAGTATGGTGATGTAAACAAGTTTGTATATGAAGATTTCCAAACAAGTATCTTTTTAAAAAATAATTCTATAAAGCCAAATTATCAAGTATATTAAATATAAATTCAAGAAGAAACGATAAATGCATTTTAAAACTCCAATATTCAAAATTTTTTAAAAAAATCGAACAAAAAAACACTAACATTTGATTAGAAATGAAACCATCTGATTTTATTTAAGTGCCGTATAAATTGTTCCAAATAGTAAAGATACGAGGCGTATTTTGCATTTTAAATAAAGTCTTTTTATATTAACTGGAATGGCAATACAGAAACTATATAACTTTTCCCCCTCAAAATGAACTTTTGACTATGGGAATGTTTACATCGCGTTTTTTTTTTTTTATGTGGAGAATTCTTAAAGCGATTCGAAAATGTTGAAAAACAGCGGCACGTTAGTTTATGCAGCAGCTAATGTTGGACGGTAAATTAAAAAAAAATCAAACAAATGACAAGAGTTGATGAAAACATTGCGCTTGTGCATCAACTGCTGGGGACAAGAAACAAGAAAAAGAGGAAAACTCAGCTGCGGCTAGGATTACAAACACCAGCGGAACACACTAACTGTTTATCAAACTATTTGTCATCGCGAATGAATATTCCCAAACCGAGAGTGACATTTAGAGAGCCATTTTACTCGAAACAAACATCGTTTAAATAGGGAAGAGACAGAAGAAATGAATGGTTAAAAACAAGATCGTATGCCAAAAACAAAGGGGAGAGAGAGGGGTACCCCTGGAACAATTTTACGTTCGCTTCATCATCCAAGATGCTTCGGGAAAAACCGACGTCACAAGCCCATGCGCAAACTATCTATTCTGGTCAAGATAACCATTACTGCACTACTAATCAGGTGCGTTAGCTATCACAAATAGTAGAGGGGTCGTATGTCAGGGTTCTTGGACATTCCTGCGGGGTGATGGGCCCCCGCAGTGAGTGAGGAGGGGGGAGGGGAAGGGGGTCAGCCATGATAGGTTGACCGACCAAAAACACTTCCGTTCGCGAAGATGCTCTCGAGCTAGCTCTACATATACATATAGCAAAGCAAGCGCGTAAAGCTAGAAATGGGACACTTACCTTCTCCGGAATCTATTAGTAACCCTATTATTACCAAACAATAAAGTGATGATATTCTGGGCGCCATAAATTCTCGTTCCTGAGAAACTCCATAGAAATAGTTTATCCACTTTCAGCATGAGGTGGTGTTACAGGAGTATGAATACATGACAGGGACCGCTTTACACACTCTACAGTAGTTTGTTGTTGCGCGGGCCATTCTCGCAGTGGCGACTCCCGCCTCGAAAATAATTCTCGAATCAGATTTCAATTTTTCCTTCGTCCAGAGTTTTACGATCACTCGAAATGGAGTTCATTTCGAACGAAATGAAAAACTCGTCCATCTCCGACCAACAATTCCGTCGGGGAAATCTTAAAAAATAATGACGTTGTACGTTTGTAGTAAAGGGATGGCGGGCGATTGTTGGATCAGCGTGAATGGAGGATGTAAACGTAAGTGAGCGGCATTCCCGCCTAAATGCTGCACAACAAAAGCGCGTGGGTTGATATTTAGTAACTATTTTCACTGTCAAGAATGCGAACAAATCTTCGCTCTGAGAACTTTAAGCTATAGTACGAGAGGTGTACTCGATCACTAGGGGGAGTTTCGTATCGATTCGGGGCGTGTTTTTGAAGAGATTTCACAGAATTTTTTAAATGCGAAAAATATTATATATTTAAATTAATTATTGATGTGCTTTAATTGCAAGTGCTGAGGAAAACTAAACAGTGAACGAGCGGGCAATATTTTCATCACCAATAAAATAAAATTATACTTTTTTTTAAAAAAAAAATTAGAAACTAGGTAATTAAATATAACGCGTGCAATAAGCAGCTTTCATTTAAAATTTCAATGCCTCTAACCGTACTTTTATGATTTTTGAAAAAAGATGAAACAATACATTTGATGCAATGTTTTCATTGTTTAATATAATTATTTTCAATCTACCAAAACTGTTTTAACAAAAGATAATATTTTTATGTATAAAAAAATTTTCCTGTTTTTTTAAATAAAAAACTATCTTTTTTTGAAAGAATTTCCCAGGCATCTCTCCTGAAGATTGTCAATATGTTCAGCTTCCTAGTGAAGCAAATAATAATAACAAAAAAAAAAAGATTCCAAGCCTTGATCCTTAATGTGGTATTCTTTTGAACACATCGTATAGATTATGAAATTTGGTTAATCATAAATTTACATACCTGATTTTTTTAAATCTATAATTTTCATAAGAAATAAACTAAAATTAGTTAAAGAAAGCAACTCCTGTTGAACAAAATTAGCAAAAATTTGTAATCAAAAGGACAAAAAAATAATAATACAATGAATCGGGCCTGAAGACTTTTTCAAGGGTCACTCTCAGGCAGAGATTCAAACCAGGGATTTTTTCTGTGAGAAATCCGACAATAAGTCAAAAATCGATCTTAATATTTTTTGTAAATGTTTTTTCTTTGATTTGATATTTACATCTCCTGTTGAATAATTCATTTGAATTAAATTTTATTTTATTCCTCTATGCCATAGCTAATATAAAGGAAAAGAAAAATATTTCAATATCTATTATGCTCATTTTTTATTTGCAGTAATATATCATTCAAACAATATGTCAAAACGACAAATGTCAAATAGATATGCTTGATTAAAATGAGAAAATTTAATTATAGTTTCTAATTTCTCTTCTTCTAATAATTTTTTTTCCAACTCACATTATTCAATTTTCTAAAATGTCCTAAATAGTCATAAATTTTAAAAAATTGCACAAATTTGAAATCTTATATTAATTCTTAGCACTTTACGTTGATATTGAATTCCATGTGCACTTTAGGATTAATAAACAAAAAAGACAATTGTTTTATTCAATAATTATTACTGGGATCACAATGACTAATTAAGGTTGCAAATTAAAATAACTGTATAATGATCCTGAATTTTAAAAAATTATATATACTTTAAGCATTAAATCTGCATGCAACTCAATACTGCCGTAGAGACGCCATTAGACTAATGAAGATTAAGCTTTCGTTTATAAGTAATTATTATTATTCCTAAATAATTTATATTGCTTTTTTCTTTATTAATGATAAGGAAACTTATTAACCCTATGATATGAAATTTAATATCAGGAGAAGGGGAAAACCCAATAGTTTCTCTTAGCTTTAAAAGTCGCATTTCTTAGCGTTAAATCGACTGAAAAAACTCAAGTACCATGTTCTTATATAACACCCATCCGAGAGAACAGCAAAAGCGCATTTTCGTAGCTGCACAAGAACTTCATCTACATTAATGTTTTCTGAAGTGTCGTCGCAGTGCCTAGGATGTTTCGACATTTTCACAGGGACATCGAAATACATTATGTAATTTTCATTGTTTTTATTTACAATTCTAATTAAATTTCATTGATCAGCATTCTTACAGCATACATATACCTTGAATTAAGAAATGTATTTTCAAAATTATAATATTGTTATTTTTGCATGAATTTAAATTTCATTTAATGCCATTTCGAATCCGCCTCTATAGTTGCAAAAGAAAATAATCTGACTAGGTTATTTGGGGGCAACTGTTAAGGGTTCACTGAGCTCTTCCAAATTACCATGGAATAAACAAAAAATAAATATTCTTTTTTCAACCCATCTAATTTGTAAAGAAATATGTAATTTGATAATTTAACCATGGAATATTCATATACAATAGCATTATTCAACTAGTTTTCATATTATTTCGAGAAAAAAATGAAAAAGTTATAAATAAATATAAATGATATATTTTTAAAAATCTTGAAAATTCGTATTTTGTTACGAACAGAATTCCGAGTTTAAAAATTCGTCAAAATTTGCAAAATTAATATTAATTTGCGGAAAAATGTTCAATTTTGAAATTATACATTCTTTTCAAAAAAAAAATTTGAAAAAATTGTTTTTAAAATCCAATTATTTAAAAAATAAACTTGAAATTTTAAGAAAAAAATCCAATTAAGATTCAAATAAAAAAATTTCAATGAAGGATTATCTAACAATTGATATACAAGTTAAAGAGGAATTTATTGTAAGTATCTACATGAAATTTTAGATTGATAGGATATGAGGTTTTTGAGAAATCTTGAGCATAAGATTAACTTTCTGTGTTTAGAAAAGTGATGCTAAGTAAAAAAAAATTGTAAAAAAAGAATTTTAAAAAAAATGCAAATAAAATAAAATAAAATACGCAGAAGCAATATATTTAGTTAGTTTAAATTGTTTTCCCATTTCTTTTAAAAATTGGTAATCAAGCAATAAATAATTATTTAGCTAATAAAGAAGAATACGCAATGCTATATTCATTCAGGATAAATATTATTAATAAATTTAAAATTATTTCCTATTGTTGTTGGATGTTTCTCTTCTTATAATTCTTCCTCTTTACTCTATCACAACAGGTGACAGAAAAATTTTGTATTTGTAACAAAATTAATATAATGCAAATGTATTCCTTTCTCTTTTCTTAGTAATTTTTGTGAATTATCTTTTAAACTTTTCATCTTCTTCAGTTTTTTTTTAATCTGGTGCAACCCGGAAGTTCTTAAATTGTTTCTCCTCTTTCACGCCCTCACTCTCTCAATCAACATTACCATAACCAAAAATCTTTGCTAGAACTTTACTCAGACAACTAAAACCGAATTATACGTTAGCATACATAATTAACGGAAATTAAGAAGAAATATCCTAGTTAGACAAAGATGCTTTTAATTTCAAATAACATCAATTAGACTGTAAATTTAATGGAATATCCAGTTTTTCACGAATCTCTATTACAGGTAAAGAATTATATCACCACAATAAATGAGTTAAAAAGTTGAAACTATCACTACTGAATAACTTAAGTAATATAGAAAGAGCATCTTAGGATAGATATCTAGAAAGAATAAACTTATAGTAAATGGAAAATTGTTCATGAACGAATTTCTTAAATGGAGAAATAATAATAAACTTATAAAATTCTGATAAATTATACTGATAAAGTCTGATAAATTACAAGACAAAGATGATAAGACAACAGACTTAAAAGGGACCATTTCAGGCAGTTTCCAAAATGATGCAAATGTCTCAGCTCTTGTTGGCTTATTGAAAATCAAAGTGTGATTTCATGAATACAGTCCATTCTTTCTCGATTATATGTCTTCAAAATAACGGATCCAAATTAATTGAATTAGAATTTCTGATCGAATAATTCATTCACTTAACATAATTACACAATCATTACAGAAACCAGATTATATATATACATATGTAAATAGAATTTTACTGGTAGTGGCTAAAAATAAGAAATTTTTCAAATTTTTATTTCGATTTATTTCATCAGAGAGTCATTTTATGTACTAAGAAGAAACGATTATCAAAGACGTCAGATTACATCGAGATACAGGAACAAAGTCAACGAAATTTTTCCCTTCAGTAATTTTACTGTGAGATTCCGATAAGGATTTCTTTGTCACGTATCGACTTCAACAAAAGAATCTTGGATATTTTTTAAAAAAGATGCATCAATGATTTTTATCTTTTCCCTTAAGATGTGAGAAACAACAAACTCCCCAATTATTTTTAAGCTCGCGTTAGAAAATTAAATTAAAAAAAAGGAAGAAAATGAAATCTTCGATCGTAATCATGCTTCAAGTTATCATGTCATTATTCATGTTATCATATCATTATGTATCTTAATTAATTTACGTTATTAACCAATTTAAACTGGTTTGAAAAAAATCACGAGACACACACACACACACATATATATATATATATATTCCTTTTTTTCTAGCTGGCAAAGTTTTGAAGCTGGACCGATTTTGAGATGGAATAACAACTATGATGTCACAATTAACCTTTTAAAGTTAAAACCGCGTCTGCTTTCAAAGAAGCATATGTAATAATAAAGTAATACTGGTAAAAGCAGGTAAAAATATGTTTTACTCGTAAATTTTGAAAACATCAAAACCATCTAACCAAAACAATCATGTTATCCCATGATAATAAAAACTTATTATTATTTAAAAAGGGAGAATTGGATCTGGAAATAGAACATGTTGGATTGAAGTTAATATTGACTAAATTATGATAAAAATAAGGTAGTTAATAAATATTTAAATTAAGAGATATGCTTACATACATTCATTTAGATCGATTTATAAAGATAACTTGCAAAAGTCTTTTAAAATCACAGTGTTATTTTAAGTAAAAATATTTCTATAATTTCATATTTATTTTAATTTCAGAGATCAAAGTGTAGCGCAAACAGCACAAAGCAAATACCTTTAAATAAAATCCCAAAAATCATAAAATTTAACATAAAAAAATTTAACGCGGAAACATTAGTGAAGTAACAAAAGAGAAAGAATTAGAAATAAATAAATTCTCTTAGAATTAATGAGGTCAACATAAGCACAAAGCCTCATGGGCTTGAATTGAATAAAATATAGATATCCTATAAAGGTTTCTCATGAATCGCCCACGTGAGTTTCCGTGAATACACTGTCAGCCCCCGCATTTCCCGAGGAGTTGATTCATCTAAGTTATCCGACAGAAATTGAATTAGAAAATAAAATCGAAATAGAAAAAATTTATTTTATATTTAAACTAATTAATTCTAATGGAAAATAGTTTCCCCGAAATATTTGATTAATAAAAGAAGTTTTCATTCCTCTGAAACATGTCGATAAAATATTTCTTTAAAAAGGGTAAACATTAATGAAGAATTTCATTTCCTAGTAGCTTCAATAATAAAAATGAAATAATTGGGGTTTATGTAAATTAGTTGTATGCTATTTTTAGATGTTATTAGTTTAAAAGAATATCACTAATGATTAAGATTTATTAGCTCGAAAATATATTCCAAAGGAATAATGATTTAAGTATTTTTAACTTTTAATTGAAGAACTGATGAAAATCAAACTGATTTTGAAAAGTTTATTCCATTTAATCGGTAACTAGTGACCATATAGCGAAGCAAAATTGTGTATAGAGAAATATAATTTTAAATATAACTTAATTTATGAATAAGATTTTGAAAACTATCTTCTTCCTAAATATTTCATTTATGAAAGAAATTATAAATCTGCAATAACACTTTTCTTAAAAAGTAATAGGTATTATTAATGAATTATATTACCAGCAAACTTAAAAAAGATTAAAATGAAATCTGCTACGCATATTTCATTGTATCATGTCAGAATATCATTTCTTGAACGGCCAAGCACCACGTGCTCGTGCGAGTTAAATTATAATTTTATTCATTTTAATCGTTTCATCGAATGATTCACTATAGTATTGGAAACGATCCAAAAAAACTGTCTCGTATTTATTGTTTGAAAAGAATAATCACATTTCCTATTTATTTTATTGCATGTAATCACTTTCTCAAAATGACATTTTTTAAGGTTTTATTGGCTGTAGTACTTATTTTTTTTAAAAAAAAATCAAAGATTTTGTAAATGCAATGGTAACGCGTTATTAAAAACTGATTATTTTTTTTTGAGATGCTCGTGCAGATAGTGAAATTTTTATTTTTTGCCTACGGATTTTTTGTTGATGCCAAAAACCTCATCCCGAAAACAACATTATGTTCTGACATGATAATAACAGAAATAAAATAACTGATGGTTTATGAAAATTACTTGTTGTGCTATTTTTTGATATTATTAGCTTCTAAGGAGTTTATTAACACAAAAATGTATCAAAGAAATACCGCTTTGAGTATTTTTAACTTTTAATGGTAGAACTAATAAAAATAATCCTGAGATTGAAAGCTTATTTCATTTGATCGGTAACTAGTAACCATAAAGCGAAACAAACATATGCAGCACATTCTCGAGTACACGGTTCGTGCCTATCCGATTTCTGTATTACCCGGTCTAATTTTTCACAAACCAAAAACTAAGTTTTAACTCATATCTTAGGGTTACCTTTTCATATCTGTGTATCATTTACTAGAGAAAAATAAAATCAGTTTCAATCAATTTTCTTAAGAAATAGGTTTATGATTTACGTTAAGGTTTTGATTATGTTTCCTATATTTAAGTCCGGCATTACAGAGCAGGACGCCGTCTCATATCCCAGTATCCGTGTCCATTCTGGTCACTGCACGGTTTGGTGGGCATGTTACGGGAGTTTTATTTACGAAAATATTTGCAGTACTCCCCTCCCCCCCCCCAAGAAAAAAAACTAATTACTGGATTTACAAGCATATAAGAAATGACGTTCAGATGACAGAGATTTTTCCGCTTGCAGAGATTTATGACTTTGAAAAATAATTTGAAACAAGTATATGCTGAAGTATAAACTGTGTAAAAATATACATATATTCTGTGTTTACTTATTTTTATGACATAGTAGATGACGATGCAGTTATTAAAATCAGATGGAAAATAATTTGGTTAATAGAAACTATTTGATTGAAGTGTATGATTGGATACTGCGGTGCTTGTATTTTTTCCTCCGTCTTTGTGAACATTGAGAGAAACAGATCTCTATTTTCACTTATAAATTTAATTATCCTGTGGATATTTTTTGCCTGGAAAGGAGGTTGCTGGCGACTTTTTTCAGACATATTGTTGTTGTTGTTTCTTATGGCACTTGCCATGGACAAGCTCGCTGAGGTAGTCAGTGATTTAAGCCTAATCAGCGTCTCTTGTTTTGTAGTAGCGCCAACTAGGGCCAAGAGTACGACTATTGCTACTCACTCATCACATTCGCTTGCACAACCCTTTTTTACAGGGGGGCACATTCACACATCTCACCGATAGCACACAGAAGAACAACCGTGCATGAACAGGGACTCGAACCCGGGCCGCCCAGATCATGGAGAAGACGCACTACCTCTGTGCCAGAAATCCGACTTTGTGCTTCTATTTCAGATATTAGATTGATTGATGATTGTCATGATTGATTTTAGATTGACTGTCATGATCTTGCTGCTGATGATGATGTGACCGCTTTACAATGGAAAGAAGGGTGAAGTAGATTCTGAGGGCGTAATAGCACCCGAGGGCAGAATTCGGATTTCCAGCTCACACACGTCACAAACCCTTTTTACGAGGCAGACTTCTTTCATGCATTTCATTCATTCATCCTCAGATCGTAATTTAGATCTACGCACTCATCACATTCGCTGGCACAGCCCCTTTTTACAGGGAGGCACATTCATGCACCTTACAGATAGAACACAGAAGAATAACCATGTCCGAACTGGGACTCGAACCTGGGGTGCCCAGATTACGGGGAAGACTCGCTACCTCTATGCCAGGACGACGGCTTTCAAACATTCTTGTTCATGGCTTGGTGATTTTCATTTTTCATATGCCAAAAGATTGCGAGTCCGGTATTGCAGAGTTTATGTTAAAAAGCGAACATTTTAGATCCTTTA
>JAOUZG010043444.1:2796370-2811815 GCA_026289955.1 Argiope argentata | reverse complement strand
TATATATATATATATATATATATATATATACCAGGGATGCACAACTTATGGCCCGCGTAGCCTTTGAAGTTGGCCCGTGAATGTTGCTAATAAAATAAGATTAATCTCCACACATGAAAATGCTGTATGAGAATCAAATTCAAATCTTGTGTAATGCGTTTGATGATCGGTTTTCAGATTTTAAAAAGTGGTACAAAAAATTGATGTATTTTCTTCTCTAATTTCTGTTGATGTAAATCTAGAGGATGAGAGTAAGTAGTTAGCCTTAAATGATTTACAGGACTCTGATTTTTCAAAAATCAATTCAAAGGAAAAACGGAATTAGAATTTTATAAAGATTTACCAGAGGAATTTTCATTCTTAAAGCAAAACGCAGCTGCAAGTGCAACTTTCTTTGACAGCGTTTACATTTGTGAGCAAACCTTCTCACTAATGAATTTAAACAAATCTAAGATAAGAAATAGAATAGCAGATGAGAAACTTTCTGCTGTTCTACGCATTGCCACAACTAATATTACGCCCAACATAAAATCCATAGCTTCAAATATTAGGTCCCAGACATCTCATTAATTTTTACTAATTTTGATTATTAATTTTTTTTCCTCAAAATTTAAATTAGTATAATTTTCCAAAAGTTTTTCACTGTTATTCTATTTCAAGTTTGCCCCCTTTTTAGTAGGAATCTTTTTTTAGGTAAAGTATTTTAATCATAGCTATAATGTTTGTGTTTTATTCATTTATTTATTGCATAATGTGTACATGAGTAAAATAAGTAAAGTAATAATTGTAATTCATGCGTACTGCTCCCCCCCCAAAAAAACCCCCAGTGTTTTCATGTTTTAACATTCATGTGCTGTTTTTGCCCCCGACATAATCATTTTTCATATTTTGGCCCCTCATCCTGAAAAGGTTGTGCATCCCTGATATAAACTACTAGTACTTCAATTTTTACTCGACACATTACCGGCAAAATATTTGTAGTAGCAATCAGTTTTGGTATATAAACTTAGTCTTAATTTGTTGATTTGCGCTAAATTAAGCTATCTGGTATGAGTGGACAAAGATAATGAGTTCATAGAACTCTGGTATATCCAGCTATTTTGTTATCTGGCCTACCTTTCCGCCACATTAGGCCAAATACTCGTGTACGTATAATATAAAGTAAAATAATTTTATATATAAAGTAAAATAGTTTCAAAGCTTAGTTCATGAATAATATGCAATAAAAAATCAAATTACAATATGTAGCTGAAAGTTTTTATTTTTTAAATCACACAACTACAGCTCCGCATGCCCACATCATAAACTGAGATTCATATTATCTAGAATTTTTTTTTCTTTTTCTGCGATTTAAAGTTTATTTCCCTTCAAATACAAATTGAAAGTTCAGATTATTCCCAACGCATTCGCGAAAGTTTAAATTTCGAGGAAATCCCAATTATTATTAAAGGAATTGGCAAAAATCGGAATAGTACCCAAAATAAGAAAATAAAAAATTCTCATGTTATAGTGAATGATTCAACGAAATGTTTTTTGAAATTTTGCAATCAAGATTCGCATGAAAAAAAATGAGTATTTCCTCGAAATGTAAACTTTAATTAAATTCAAACAAATCACGCATTGTTTAATGCATGTTTGCTTAACTGCAATTTTCAGAGAAATCCTTTGAGGAAAACAATTGTATTTGATTATATGATTCGCTCTTCAAAAAATTTATTCTCACGTTATACTTTGAGCTTTTATCTATCTATTAGAAGGTAAAATTTCTTCGGTATATATATTTTTTAAAAATAAATTGAACTAGTGTTACTTATAAAAGTGGTTAGAACAGGTGGAACAACTACTATTGGATATCATTAAATCAATATTCCACTGTGAGACGTATTATTTTAGATCAAAAGAAAAAAAAAGTCAAAAGTGAGAATTCACCGTGGGTTAAAGAACTTCTGTTGGCAACTTAGGTAATGGCGACTAGGGAAAAAACCTAATCATTAACAAATAAAATAAAATTTTGTTTTCATAATTTGAGAAAAAATTAAAAGTTCACTGAGTTTTTCCATTTTTTAGTAAAGCTTCAAAAACATGTGCAATTAAGTTTTAAAACTAATACTAATGTCATTCTAAAAATCAAAAGATGAGGATAATATGAAGTTTAATCTACCATATCTTTGATAAAGTTCAATGTGTGTGTTGGCGTT
This sequence comes from Argiope argentata, assembly GCA_026289955.1. Taxonomy (NCBI): domain Eukaryota; kingdom Metazoa; phylum Arthropoda; class Arachnida; order Araneae; family Araneidae; genus Argiope; species Argiope argentata. The sequence goes on along the minus strand of JAOUZG010043444.1, from coordinate 2,809,617 downwards.
CTACAGGTCATACCGTTCGACTTACAACTACCAAATTTGGCATGTGAATACCTTGAAGGTCAACTCGGAGTATTTGTATTTTTAATTAAATTTTCATTAATTAAAACATTAAGCGAAATTTCAGCGTTTTTTCGCTATAATTTCTGAAAATATAACAGCACAAAATTTAATGAATTCAAAATCAAAAAATTATCTTTTTATGATGCCAATCTTTTATACTGTGAATTAAATTTCATTTTTTGTTAAATTTTTAAAAGAAATATTTTAACCAGATTTATAAACAACATATTTCATACAAAATAAAAATTAAATTTTATCTGCACGTGCATGTCATTGGGGAAAAATATCAACTTTTATCTGCATATTACCAGCTCTCTGTGTGAAATGAAAAAAAAAATTGAATTATAATATTTTCTAAAAAGCAAATGAAAGAAAAAATTTCTATGGTTTTTTACAATATATATGTTATTAATTCAATAAAATAGTTTAATTTAAGGCAAACATGATTTAATATATAGAAAATAATCATTTCAATCAGCGCTCACCAGTTTATGTGGAGCTGCTAATAAAATGCTCTAAATGAACTAAATAATTATATTTTATGTAACTTGAGTCACTGAAAGCGCCAATGAATTACTAATTAAAATTTTTTAAATAGGTTCTCTGCTCTTTGAATCGTATTTAACAAAATATTCTTGAAACGCCAGTGTTTTAAATAAAAACTGTGTACTCCAATCGACTAAAACAATCACAAAAAGACTAATTTAAGAAATTTGAATTCTATTCTTCGATAAAAAGTGGCGATATTAGACCACTTTATCGATCGTCTCTAAGAAGATACGCCAATCTTCCGCCAAGGTTTCTCAACCGTGTTGGCCTATGATTATGAAAATGTTGATTGTTCCATAATTGATATATAAAAACTGGATAAATCGGTTAAATTTGATCGCACAAGATGGAAGCGTCTATTTATTTATTTAAAAGTTTCAGTGCCAAGAGTATTTTGCAGAATATGATTCCTTAGGACAAAAAGACTGTAAAAATTAAACACAATTTTTTCAAAAGTTCATTTATTGAATGAAATAAAATAAAACTAAAAATTGAATTTTACAATAAACCAGATAATTTTTGTTGAATAATTCTTTAAGATATTATATAAATTACGAAAATTATTCTACGGTGCAGTTACAGCTTCAATGCCGAACTACTCTGCTTTAAACTTTCATATTTTTTTAAAGGCATGATTGCTTTCAGAAAAAAATTGTTTTTATATCAATTGTAGTTTTAACATTTTCATTCTAATTTGAAATTGAAATTTTATAGGCGCTGACAAAAAAAAATTAAGAGGAGAGATACGCAGTACAAGATTTGTTTCAGGCCTGCCAGAATTATATAACTATTAAAATCTGGAGCTTACAAATATTTTGCAGAAAATGCCAAGTTACAAAAAAATATTTAATTGAAGATTCTTGAGATCGTTAATACTGGCGAGCAGGCTGGTCACCAAAGGTAGCTAGTATTAAAGGAAATAAACAAATGAATTCAATGCAATTTCGTTTTTATAGAAATTTTAGAGGATTTAAGAAAAAAAATTCTGAATATTTTTTAGAAAAGTGCTTAAAATTTTATTATCTCCTGATTTTTCCTTAATTAATTGATTTACCCTTATCATTTCCAATTCCTATAAAAACAATTAATGTGCAAATTTTCGATGACATGGCTAATTTCTGTGTTAATTAGCAATAAAAGTTTTATGGCGCTCCCAATTTATTTTTTTATAGTTATTACTTTTATTATTTCAAATGGCTGAGCCAGAAATTTATTAGCCTGTAATTTTATTATTATAGGCTAATAGACTTATAGAAATATTAGACTTTCTTTTATTGAAATAGATTCTTCCTGTAATAAACCAAATGTAATAGCGGATTTATAACACTAGTATTTATCTGAATTTTTGTGTTTTTTGTAAAAGTTAAAGGGTATAATTTTGAAAAATATTCAGAAGTGATAATTGATATATATTCAAAGGATTTTTTTTTGAAAATTGATTTGAAATTTGAAAAGAAGAATACTTAAAAATTAATAAAAAAATCCTCTCATGAAAAACCTTTATGAAAATATATATTTGAAGAAATTAATTTACATAATTTTATCGTGGAAAGTAATAGAAGAAAATATGCGTATAGTTAAGTTCAAATTCATTTCTGTATTTTGTCAAAATAGTTAATTTTCAATAATATACTTTACTTTCCTAAATATATCCATTGCATAATGCTCAAAACTAAATGACTTATATCAATGATCTATAATGGACTCTCTATTTTGAACTTCAAGAATTAGAAAATCTCTATCAGATAAATAGTCAGGTTTTTGTTGCGTATCAAATACAGTTAAGATTTAATATTTCCACTTTGATGAAATGTAGAAATATAGCATATGAAGCAATACCAAAGATAATATCTTCCTTATTGGACACTAATTTAGAATCTCAAAATTAATCTCCTTATAGCTGTTCTATTATGCCAAAACGGGATACTAGTCAGAACATGATGATGTTTTGGGAGTGAGGTTTTTTGGTGTCAGCAAAATAAATTTATTGTCGGTGCTAGCATCTTGAAAAATCAGCTTTTAATAACGCGTTGGGATTGTATTTACAAAAGCTCTGATTAAAAATAATAAGTTAATGAATGCAGCCAATAAAACCTAGAAAAATGTCATTTTGAACGCATGATTATATGAAAGGAAATAGGAAATGTCATATTTTTTTTAAAACAAGGAATGCGAGACAAAGTTGCTTTGGATCGTTTGCGAGACTAAAGTGACTCATTCGATGAAACAATTAAAATGAATTAAAATATAATTTAACTTGCACGAGCACGTGGTACTTGGCCGTTCAAGAAATGATGTTCTGACATGATACATTGAAATATGCACAGCAGATTTCATTTTAATTTTAATTTTTGATTATTTTACAGTAAGAGTAGCGTCTTATTTGAAAAATTAATCAAGATATTTTAATAAAATTTTTAATTAGAGCACTTTATGTTATGTAGAATGTATTGAACTATGGATTTGATGTTGGATGGTCTAAAATTGAATTTATAATTTTTAAAATTTATATATTAATGAAAAAATTACAAAATTTCGTAGATAATTTCGCATGTTGTAAACAAAAATTTTATTTTTGAATATAATTTTTAGATGATAGTTATCACACTTTATGACATGATATACATGTAATGTGACAAAGAAAAAGAAACGTGAAATGATTTTTTTCTCTGTAACAATCTTAGTTTTCACAAATAAATGCTAAAATTTATATCAAAATAGGAATTTTTAAGAGCTATATATATATTTAAACAATATCACTTTTATCCAACATTTTATCCTTTTATTAATAAAAAAACATGATATAATCATTAAAGCTTTTTTTTTTGAAAAATTTCTTTTGAACCTAGTCAGGTACCTTGAAAACTTCGCGATTTATACATTTACAAAATGAGAGCATAATTTCTCAATTATTATTACTTTGTATGTCAATATCATGTCAGAACATTATGTTGTTCTTGGAATGAGGTTTTTTACGTCAACAAAAATCCATAGGCGAAAAATTGAAATTTTATTATCTGCACGAGCTTCTCCAAAAATCAGCTTTTAATAAAGGGATGCCATCCCATTTACAAAAGCTCTGATTAAAAAAATAAGTTAATAAATACCGCAAATAAAACCTAGAAAATTTTCATTTTGAGCACGTGATTATATGAAATGAAATAAATAGGAAAGGCGATATTTTTTTAACAATCAATGCGATACAAAGTTTTTTGGATCTTTTTCAATTCTAAAGTGACTCATTCGACGAAACCATTAAAATGAATAAAAATATAATTTAACTCGCACGAGCACGTGGTGCTTGGCCGTTCAAGAAATGATGTTCTGACATGATATATAGAAATATGCATAGCAGATTTCATTGTAATATTTATTTATTTTTCTTCATTTAAATAGTAGCGAACAAAAAATAAAATGGGATTCAAAAAGCATTGAAGATTCTTTTCTAAAATGAACTTAATAAATAATAGAAAAAAAAAAAAACATTCACATAACTTTCCTCTCCTTTAAACACAGCCATGAAAAGTTTACAATAAAAAATTATTAGTGGTTCAAAAAAAATAAAAGGCACAGTGTTACGCTAACACCTCTCGAACAATAGAGCATTAGCTAGTTTGAATTGAAACCTGAACAATAATGTCTCTGTAACCAGATGTACTTTTTCCCGATTATGGATGCCCGCTTATTTTTTGTATTTTAAGCACCGCAAATGGAAACATTGTATCAATGCAAATGGTTGCTAAGTCGTTAACCTGTTCAAATGTGTGTTAAAGTACTTTTCCTCTTCTTTAAACGACGCTAGTAGATATTTGTGCTTCGTTTAAGACTTTTAAAATAACTTTAGATCAGATGTAAATTTAGAAAATGGCTATAAGTTTTTACAGATTTAGTTCTAAACAGATTATATGTTCTTAACACGTGGCATTTTACTTAGAAGAGATGATTAGAAGGTTATTTAAAACTAAGATGTTCTTGAATGAAATATTTCAGTTTTATAAAATTTTATTTCCTTATTTCCGGAAATTATTGAGAAATATGGTAATAAAAATAAAACATTTTTTATGTTAAAAATTCTATAAATAAATATATATTACTTAGGTTTTTATTTAATTATAATTTGTTGTAGATATTTTAACACTCAAATAAAAATCTAAAGATAATTGGATTTATGGAAAATAAGTCATATAATAAATTATGTTCTAATGTTGTGCCCCTTTCTTGGCTCCGTATTGATATATATATCAGGGATGCACAACCTTTTCAGGATGAAGGGCCAAAATATAAAAAGGGATCATGACGAGGGACAAAACAGCACATGAATGTTAAAACATAAAAACATTGGAGAGTTTTTTTTTTTTTTGGCGGGGGGGCAATAAGCATGAATTACAATTATTACTTTGCTTATTTTTCTCATGTACACATTATGCAATAAATAAATGAATAAAGCACAAACATTTTAGTTATGATTAAAATACTTTACCTTAAAAAAAATATTCCTGCTGAAAAGGGGGCAAACTTGAAATAGGATAACAGAGGAAAACTTTTGGGAAATTATACTCAATTTAAATTTTGAGAAAAAAATTAATAATCAAAATTAGTAAAAATTAATGAGATGGCTGGGATTGAATATTTGAAGTTATTGATTTTATATTGGGCTTAATATAAGTTTTGGCAATGCGTAGAACAGCAGAAAGGTTTTCATCTGCTACTCTATTTCTTATTTTTGATTTGTTTAAATTCATTAGTGAGAAAGTTTGCTCACAAATGAAAGTGCTGCCAAAGAAACTTGCACATGCAGCTGCATTTTGCATTAAGCACAAAAATTTCTCTGGTAAATCTTTATAAAATTCTAAAAACGGTTTTTCTTTGAACTGATTTTTCAAAAAATTGGAATTCTGTAAATCAATTAAGGCCAATTGCATACTCTCATTCACTAGATTTACATCAACAGAAATTGGAGAAGAAAATGCATCAATTTTTGTATGGCGCTTTTCAAAATCTAAAAATCGATCATCAAATGCATTACGAAAGATTTGAATTTGATGCTCATACTCCATTTTCATGCGTGGAAATTTTTCGCGTCCGCGAGCTTCTCCTATACGAAAATCGTACTCGCAGGTAGCCATGAAGGGAACAAGATGAAAAGCAGTGTAATAAGAAGCAAATAAACTTAATGAACAACTGCAAATTGTTTATTCTGATGTAGAATCGTTTTCGTATCAGATCCCCCCCCCCTGTTTATTTGAAAAAGTCTCGTTTCATTTTTAAATTAGTCTTTTTTTACTAACAACATTCGCAAGCCAACTTCGAAGACTACGGGAGCCATAGGTTTGCATTCCTGATTGTCTGTGTGTGTGTGTGTGAGAGAGAGAGAGAGAGAGAGAGTGATATGACTCAAGGGATGATAAGGTGAAGTCCGATTGCATCGCAATACAAGAATAAAAATGTTGTTTTCTTTCAGTGATTTTACTATGAGATTTTTATAGGGGTTTCCTTGTCAGGTCTTTGTTGAGTCTTAGGAAAAGGAAATTTCAGTATTTTTAAAATCATAATGTAAACATATCCCTTCACTCGGAGCGTGAGAATCTGCTGAACTCCACAGTTTTACAGAGTTCGTGTTGAATTGATTAAATAAAAAAAGTGGTAAACAGGAAATAAGAGAAAATTTTAAAATGAAGTTAATATGGGCTAAATTAAGATAAAAACTGGAAAATTAATTATGTTTCAAAATATATTAAGAGATATCATTACATACACATAAATGCATAAATACAGCATATTATATATCATAGTTTTATAACAGTAGCCCAAATTAGAAATTTTCATCGAAATTTAAACAATCGTAAAATAAAATTTTCTGAAAAGAGATTAATTAATATTTAATATTTTCAACTTTTTATTCAATATTCTTTCCAACATATTATATTTTCAAAATAATTTATTCATTAATCTTAAATTAAATTATAACAAAAACATATTTAATTATTCCCGCTACAGAATAACATGCTTTAAAAATAGAAACACTTAATGCTTTATTTCCAGAATCATATGAGTGCAAAAGAAAACGACGCCCCCGCAAATAAATTATTAATATTTAGAGCTATTTATATCTCTAAAAGGGTTTTTACATATTAATAAAATAACAAGGAAGCTATTTCTAGACTGACGTCGTATTTCTAGTTTTAAAACGAAGTATTTTGCATACATTTGCAACTACACTATTAAAATATTAAGCTGTTTTATTTATTGAATTCCTTTTAAAATGCAGCTTTAAAAATACTACCTTAAAAAGAATTAATTATTTAGATTAATAATAACATTTATAGAAACCCTTTTAGTTACTTTTGCGTAAAAGTTATGCAAAAAGGGGGAAAAAATCAATCTTGAGATGTTGAAGTATTTCCTTTTCAGCTTTTCAATAAATTCGAAAACTGTGTTTTTGAAATTATATCCGTGTGCAAAGAGAAGTACGGAATATACCGAAAGCTGTGTTAAGAGCATGAGATTTAGTATTCAGATTTATCATTAGAATAATAGATGTTTACTCAAATTTGTCAAAGAGACGCATTTCATCGATCTGTTTTGACCAGTTATTTGTATTCAAGAGCATGTGAGCGAAGTAATTGAAGAACCCAAACATCTAGATAAATAAAATCTGATATCTGATTTCACAGTCAAAATTGTTGATATATATCGAATTCTGTATCCAACAGGCTGGAAAAAAGATATTCAAAATACATACTCAGTTTTCTTCTTTATTTTATAAAAGAATCTGTACTGCGTCATTAAATGAAAGACAGACAGAGAAGGCCGTTTATCTGTCCTGAAAGAGAAAATTCATATAAATATTTTAAGGGTATTCCAAAGCATGTTGAATATTGAATGATTGATTTTGATTTTTCGAAGGTGTATTAAAAATTGAACGCAATTGATTTTGACTTTTTAAAACTGATTTTATAAATATATTGCATACAACAAGGACAATATTTTTTTTTAATTTGATTCTAAATTTACCCAAGTACTTTTTCAGTAATGATATATTTTTCTGTAATGTCATGATATATGCACAAACACTAAAATTAGCATATATTATTTTCAATGGCTGCTTTAAATGTAGTAATTTGGTTATCATAACAATAAATATTTTAAATTTATTTAATAATAGGTTATTATATAAATAATGTTATAACTATAACAAATATGTAGTTAATTTAGTTTTAGTAAATGTTATTTAGTTAAAATAAAGTTTCCATTAAAATAATAAATGATTAAATTATAAGAATAAATAATCAAAATAAAGTTTAAAGTTTATATTAATTTAAATCAAAACTAAAAGCATCACAAACTTTATACACGCTAAAGTAGATTTTAAGTAGAAATATAAATAGTTAAAAATATAAGTTAATCCCTAAAATGGCATTTAGCGAATTTATTTGGGAAAAAACAACTTGAAAACATGAAATATCTGCAAATTTTAATTATTTACAGCAATTTACGACTTATTAAAGCTACAGATCATATAAATTAACTGGATATTTTGCAAAAGAATTCAATATCATTCACTGTATAATTATCATTAAAAGAAAAACTCAAAATCGTGAAAAAAATGCTAATAGAATGGAAATTACATTTTTCGGTGTTTATATGTTCAGAGCTTATAGAAATTAAATATTTCGAATATACTGTGTTGTGCTTATGTTTTAGCTGCATCTTTATTATTATCATGTGTGAACATATTGTTTTCGTTGGGGGGGGGGGTTGTCTCCGAAATGTACGGGGTAAAAAATATTTTTACCTGCTTTTACCAGTATTGCATTATTATTATTATGTATGTTTCTTTCACAGAAGACGCTTTTTTAAAAGGTTTACGTAGAACTATGACAACTTAGCTGTTATTTCATCTCAAAATCAGTCGAGCTACAAAACTTTGTTTAAATTGGTTAATGACTTAAATTAATTGATAAAAAATAACTTTAATAAGATTTAAATGAAATCTGCTATGCATATTTCAATGTATCATGTCAGAACATCATTTCTTGAACGGTCAAGCACCACGTGCTCGTGCGAGTTTAATTATACTTTTATTCATTTTAATCGTTTCATCGAATGAGTCACTTTAATATTGGAAACGATCTAAATATACTTTGTCTCGCATTTTTTGTTTAAAAAAATATCCCATTTCCTGTTTATTTCATTTCATATAATCACTTGCTCAAAATGACATGTTTCTCGGTTTTATTTGCTGTAGTCATTAACTTATTTTTTAAACAATCAGAGCTTTTGTAAATGCTATGGCATCATGTTATTAAAAGCTGATTGTTCGAGATGCTCGTGCAAATAATAAAATTTCAATTTTTCGCCTACGGTTTTTTTGTCTACCTCATTCCCAAAACAACATCATGTTCTGAAGTGATAAAAAAACATTTATACTATTATAAATTAAAACGGATAAAATAGTTTATTTAAAAATATAGAAATTGAAAAAATTTCAATACAGATAAATTGACATTATTTAAAAGATAAATCTTCAAATATTAAAATTGTACTTAATATAATAATAATTTTCTTCAAGTAGATGTTTTTTAAATTGTCATCGAAAAGCATAAAAAATTAGAAATGGGTTGAAAAAAACATCTGAGTAAAATGATGGAAAATGTAATTTTTATCTCATTTATAGGATTTTAAGGTAAAATATTTATAGATTGACATAGTGTCTTGAAATAGATGAGGCAGAAAGTGAAAAAAAAATTATTCAAAACAGATTACAGGACATATTGTTCTACTTAAAAACCTCAGATATAGCGCGAATTATTTCCTGAGTAGTAGATGATATTTCGGGAGATTTTCAAAAAAAAAAAAAAAAGGTTTCTATTAAAAAAATTATTAAAATTGTAAAGTTTTATTTTTAAATGTATTATTGTGCAAAATTTATTTTCGCATTATTGAAAAATTCATGTTATAAGTTTTATAGTCATAACATTTTTATTTTAACAGAATCCTCTTTCTAATTTTTGCAACACTATAATATTTTTAAAATATCTAGAAGCATTTTTTACTACAATACTTTTCATAAATTTAGTTGTTATATTTGAATGCATATTCATTGCAAAGCTATTAAATTAATTTTTTATGCCCGCTATATCACAAATAATAAATATATAATTAAAAATGAATTTTAAAAATAAAGTAATGCTAGATGAATCAAGCATAAAATATTATCATTGCTGTGATAAATTTCGAATTAGAAATTTGATTTTTCCTTTAATTTTTTTACGACAATCACGAACGTTGCCTTAAGAACTAATATTCTAAAAGTAGTCATTTTTGCTGTTGTACTATAAATGGTATAGATTCACTGTAGGCATACTCTTAATAATGTATTCAAATGTTTTTCAATTCTTATAATTACTTCACACTTTCCATATTATATATATATATATATATATATATATATATATATATATATATATATATATATATATATATATATATATATATATATATATATATATATATATATAGTTTTTATTTATCCACTCAAGTTCAAATACATTTTTTAAAACTTATAATGGACTAGCTCTTACCCTCGACTTCGTATGCGTGGAAATTTTAATGTATATATGTGAGAACTGACAGTCTTAAATGTTATCGAAACCGTATGCATGCACAAATTTTCAACGTCAACTGGAGCAACGCAAAGACGTGAATTTTAAGCACCAGTTGGGGTAACGCAGATTAGAACATTTTAGTTTCAATTCATCTGTTTTATTTTCATTCAAAAGCACTTCTGAAGGAATCTCAAAAGATCTATTAATTAACAATGTTTAATTTTAAATTTATCATTCACTACAAAAATAAACGGAATCGTTTGAAATAACCGTTACGTCTAACATAATTAGTGTGGGAGGGGGGAAATGCTATGTTATTAAAACCATAAGGGTACTTTTCCGTTTGTCGGGTGCAAACGAACAGTCGCCAAAGAAATTTGAGAAAATTTGGCGGAATTCTAAATTATTTGCTAACGGAAACATACCACTTTAAGCATATATAAAAATATATAGCTAACACAAATACAATTTAATTACAAAAACACACAGTGGAATAGTTTTAATATATAGTCATGTTCGCCAAAAAAATAGTTTGCCACTAAATTTTAGCGAAATGGCATTTCCAATCACAAGGTTTCGATGCCCGTTGCAGCAAATTAACAGAAAATAGAAAAAAAAATATCAATAAATGCAGTGATATGGAATGCACTAAAAGATTTAATCGAAAGTGATGAAATAGGCAAAATAAATAAGTACAGCAAGAAAAAAATCAAGAGAAATGAATAGGAAGTAACGAATTATATTAACACAAGAACAGCATAAGAAAAAAATTTAATACACATTACTTTAGAATAGTAAGATAATATTAAAAGAACACCAGAAATAGAAAAATAAAAACAAACTATTCAAAAAGCTCAGGCAGATGTTTTCAGATTTTTTTATTTTTTATTTTTGGGTGGAAAAGTTAGTTTTTAATTAATAAAAAATTAACCATTTAATTAACCGGAAAAAAATTAGCCTATGTTCTTCTGTAGACTATAATTTATCTCTGTGCTAAATTTCATCGAATTTCCTTCAGCCGTTCAGGCGTGATTGAACCCCATCATCCATCCATCCAAACTTTCACATTCATAATAGTAGTATAGATGACACTCGATGTTAAAACTGTTTTTTCAAATATTAATTCATTTATTGAATTTAATTAATTTTTAATACTTTAAATAAATTTTAGCAGTTTGTAATAAAAATTGAAGTCAACAGGCAGTAGCTCAATAGGTAAAATGCAATGGTTTCAGTATTTTTTACGTGAAGATGAAGAATTCAAGTTCAATTCTTGAGAAAATCAATATTTTTTTAATGCATTTTTGAAAACTTTGGTTTTAAGTGTACGTTTTATCTTAAAGCAAACAGAAATATACTTAAAGCTTAAACTTTTGCTTTAAGTATACGTATTATCTAAAGCTTTATAATACTGTTACGTTTTTAGCTTAGCGGGTTCGGATTGAATGGACTTTATTTGAGGACAGCACAAACAAATTTATTTACAGCTATTTACAGGTATATACAGGATGACTTGGAAAAGTAAAACTTCAGAAAACACAATCCAGCAATAATCAGTCACTTACAGCGTAAATGCAAGTCTTACGCACAATAAACACAGTTTGCAAAACAGCTATAGTATAGCACAGCAACAGTAAATCGCAGCGAGCTCAACAACACAGCGTTAACAGCAAACGCAAACACAGCTCACAAGCGTAACTCCGCGAGTAAAGCGAAACGCTTCTCTTTGAGAGATTAACTGCCAGGAAGAGACAACCCGCCTCTTATATACGCGGGAGAAAGCGCCGGGAGAAAACGCGGTTCAACCAGAATTGACTCGGGGTTACCAGAACATTCTTCCCGCCAAGTCAACCCGGCTGGCGCGGAGTATCCTGTGAAGAGTAGCCAACGTTTTCACCTTTGGCGTGCGTTTTGCTCGCTCGTAACAATACTTTAAAAGAGTTTCGAGAGTGAGTTTGTAGTTGTGGCTTAGTGGTTAGAATGAAGGATTTTTCTCATAAAAAGGAAATGTAAGACATTTTAAACTTTAGGTTCAATACCGATTTCACTCCTTAAAATCTTTGTCATCAATTGTTGGTTACCTCTCCTACCTAACCTTAAGATTGAGCTACGTGGCGAGAAAGAGAAGAGAAAATTTCAAGAAAATTCGCTTTCTAGTTTGCCACTTAATATTATGATTCTTGCATATGTATAAACAGATTTGTATTGTAATTACTTTGTAAAAAGTAACTAATAAAAATTTTCTTCGTAGACATAAGCAGGAATTGACTTAATTTTTTAAAAAAATATTACTTATTTTTATTTTAATGTGATAAATAATTTTATAAATAGATTTGTAGTTATTCATTTTTTATAACTGTTAGTTTTTCAAATTTTTTATGAATAAAATTGTATTTAATATTTTGAATAAATATAAAACAAGTAATATTAAAAAATTAAGTCAATTCTTACTTAGGTCAACAAATAAAATTTTTAATTTAGTTAATTTTTACTAAATAATCAATCAAAATCATAACTGGCTAAAACAAAATCAATTTTGTATATATTGAAAATAAATCAGAATAATCTTAGAACACAACCAGACTTGCGTTGAATTTTCAACGCCAATTGAGGATTCAACACCCACTGAGGAAACGCAAATGCGTGAATTTTCTACGGTAGTTGGGGTAACGCGATACAGATTAGAAATTTCTAATTTTCTTTATTCTGTATTATTTTAATTTGAAAGTACTTCTAAAGGAATCCAAAATATCGATTAATTAAGGATGTTTAATTTTAAATAAATCAAACACCAAGAAAATAAACAGAATCGTTTGAAATAATCGTCCAAAAATATGTTTAACCTAATCTCATTGGTGTGGGGAAAAAACAAACTGAATTCGCTTCTTATTTAGCAGAGAGGAAATGAAGGTTTTTGGCGAGAACGTTAGTTTTTAATTAATTAATAAAAAAAGAATGAATTAATATTTGAAAAAGCTGTATTTGTAACGACAATTTTAATAATATCAAAATATTATTTCAGTTGTATAT
>JAOUZG010043444.1:2784982-2796270 GCA_026289955.1 Argiope argentata | reverse complement strand
ATTATTTTAATAATATCAAAATATTATTTCATTTGTTTATATATATTTCTCTCACATCTATATAAATTTCTTGTTGAAAACTGTATCGTAACTCCATTCTTACTGGGGAAGGAGCGATGTAGAAGCTATATCTGTGTATTATTATCTTCACAACACATTGACTTCATTCATAAGTTTGTTTTTAAAAATTGGCAACACTAGTTGCTTGTTGTTGGGATAAAAATGATGTTGACATGATAAAGCTTCACTTCTTTTCATTATGAAATATAATCTGCGTTAATCATTCTGAAATTATAATCAAGTTCTTATAACCTATCTTTACGAACTGAATATAACAGCGCAACATATTAACATCAAATGTCTTCACTACAAGTTTTTTTTAAAAAAATGTACTTGAACTTGAGTGGATGAATAAAAAGTATTTTATGAACGATTGAAAATTTGGTCAAGATTTTATATTATGTATATATATATATATATTCTTAACTGAAAAAAACATACAACACAACAACAGAATGTATTCATTTATAAGGGAATACGAACATTCATCTCATGTTAAGAATACATAAATTCCATATCTGTTATTTCTGATGCATACAGAAAGTTACGTGTTATTCCTTCAGAATGTTCTCAAAGACAATGCAATTTCAGCCGAAAGATCTTTTTATTTGTCATTAATAAATATTTATCTTGCCCAGATTTATAAAGAAGAAGCTATAGTTATACTAAAAGTATTGAAAACTTTAGTAAATCTAGCAGCATGTATAATTTTAGAGAGAAAAATTATGATTCAAAAACTTGCCAACATTCAAAAAATAGTTTATCAGATATTTCAAACTTCATAATCGAGTTTTTTAAATATGATGCTGCTTTTTCAATAGTATGGATTACCATACTATTGAAAAAATGAGTTAATTAGTATTGCATGATTAAAAACCGTGCAAGTAGTTTTCAGGTTTTCAAGTTGAGCTTAGAGTTACTAAGTTTTGCAGACAATTACTTGAACAGTAAACACTCACTAAGAAAGAGTCTTAAATTTTTAACTAGATTTTTAATTAAAAATTTGTATATTTTCATAATTAATTTTGTTGCAAACTATGGCATAGAATTCATTTTAACAATATTTTAACTTTCAAAAAAAAAATTACATTAGTGCCAATTTTATTCCCGTACAATTTTAAAGATTTAATTTTAGCAATTATTTAAAATTATTTTTAAATTTATTCATAAAAGTACTTTTAGTTGGAATAGTTGCTATACTTATACACATTTTCGTTTTGATGTTACACTTTTTTTAATGTTTCTACTGTTATATAATTAAAACTAATTTTTTTTTAAAAAAATGACGAATAAAACCTAAAATATAATTATGCTGTGAATTTCCAGACAATAGAATCTAATTTCCATATTTTCGGAATAAAAGAAGTTAAAAAATCAATGATGATTTAATTAAATTTTAAATTGAAAAGATTTTTTCAGTTTTATAAAAATATATTCCTCCATTATTAATACAACTGAGCCCTTTGATGACTACTGGAGGCATATTTTCCTCGATTTTACAAATGGTGAGCATTTTCAATTGCCACTGCCAACGCCTGGAACGTCACTTTATTCGAATCAGCAACTGTCAACGTGCTAGTTTATTCAATTTATCAAAGAGAGTTCAGGAGGAGGATTCTGCTACTGTTTGCATCCCGCTGGGATTTGATAACAGTAGTAAAATGGGGAACGAGAATTCAATATGGCCTCCATTTGAATGATAATGCTGAAGTTCTGCTTCGGTTTGAATTCCTTCTCTCTCTCCCCCTATATATATATATATATTTCAAATTTTCAGTTGTTAATAAAATACTTTTTATACATCCACTCGCGCTCAAATACATTTTTTTAAACTTTTAGAGAATGGCACTTGATGTTAATACAGCTTTCAAATATTAATTAACTAATTTGGTTAACATTTTATTATTTAAATTTTTTATTTATTATTAATTTTATTATGCTATTAAAAATAAAAAAACTTTCCATCCAAAAATCTTCATTTCCCCACCTTCAAATGAGTAAGACTCGAGTTTATTTTTTTCCCACGTTGATTAGATTAGGATTGACGATTATTTCGGCTGATTATTTCAATGATTTTGTTTATTTTCTTAGTGTTTGATTCATTTGAAACTAAACATTAGTAATTAATCGATTTTTTGGATTTCTTCTGAAGTACTTTTGAATTAAAATAAAACAGAATAAAGGAAATTTAATTTTTAAAATCTGTATTGCGTTATCCAAACGGGCGTAGAAAATTTACGCATTTGTGTTGCCCCAATTTTTGTTGAAAATTCACGCATGCGCAGTGTGTTCTGATTTAGTTTCAACGGATACGGGCTTGATTTTGTTTTGGCCAGGTATAATTTTTTATATACATAAATTATATCTGCCCAATAATTTAATTGTAATTATTTAATAAAAAGTAACTAAAATAAAAAATTTCTTTCACAATCTAAGTAGGAATTGACTTAATTTTTTTATATTACTTGTTTAAAGTCTATTTTGTCCAGTTAAGTAAAATCTTGCAACTAGATATTGATAGACAGACAATATATAGATTGATAGACAGACAATACTAGATAGACAATGGGATCCAACACTTTTCCGTTTATAGTAAGTTCGAGTAATTTTCAAAATTCCTAAAGTTGATATTTAAGTAACAGAAATTCCAGAAATCAATACCTAGGATTATTATTTAAAGTTAATAAGGTTTTTACATGAATTTTTGAGATTATACATTAGTTTGATATTTACGAAGCAAGTCAACAGATAAATTTCTATAACCATCACAATAATTCTTTTACACCTTTTATTATTTCTTGTTTGTGTTAAATGCGAAATATACATGCATTTAATAGCTAATATAAAAAAAAATTAAAAGAGAGAAAAAGCATACTTAAAACTAAATATGAATATTTTAAAAAGGTTTTAAAAATCAAATAAAACATTGTAACGTCTTTTAGTAAATGTTACAGCAAAATGACACGCTATTTTGAGAAAAAAAAAGATCAATTTTTATTCTTGGTATAGGTAACACTAATAAGTAACGAGGCACTGTTAAATCGACGAATAAATTACGGCTTTAATGTGGCGGTAGAGACAATTATTTTCGGTGGTGAGAAGCTGGTGTTATCCTTTGATCCCGTGCAGTGGCAGTTTTCCAAATTGGCGTTAGAGGCGCTCGAGCTGTAGCCTCTGGAGGGAGAAGGGCTCAAAATCTATTCTTCGTGCATTTCTGTATTAAGCAGTGAGAAAATTTAGTGATGCACACATACCCACCCTTCAATGTGTATGTATGCCAAATCTGATAATTGTAGGTCAAACGATCCAACCTACAAAGAGCCAATATACATTGAGATAAAGACAAAAAATTTGGATGTTTACACTTTTACAACGCAATTCATTTATTAAATATTTAACTAAACTGTGTCAATAACAGAATATATAACTGTCTCCCTTCTCTATCTTTATATTATGATGATGATGATCTCGTGTCCGCTTTACAAAAGAAAGAGGGGATGCAGTAGCTTCTGAGGGTATGGACCCCTGATCACCCGAGGGCATAAATCTGACTTCTGTTCTTGTGTTGTGGCTAATGGCACTTGCCGTGGACAAGCCTCTGCTGATACGATCAGCAGATTTTAAACATAAGAAATGCGTCTCTTTGTTTTACAAGTAGCGCCATCTAGGGCCAAAGTACGACTTAGTTACATACACTTCACAACCCTTTTTAGGGGGCGGACTTCATTCATACATCTCAGATCGTAATTTTGACCTGGAACAGAGAACGATCAGCTCTGACCCAGTACCCCCAGTGGTATTACTCTCGACATGGAGGACTTAGTGACCACGAACGGATTTAACGAGCGCCAGTCGCCGTACCCTCGGGGAATCTTTTGGCCGGTGAGTTTCGAACTCGTAACCTAAGGAGTTCAAGTCCAACGCACTACCAACCAGGTCATCCCGGCCCGATCTGACTTCTAGCTCATATAAGGATGAGGACACATGCATTCGCTTGCACAACCCCTTTTTACAGGGGGTACATTCTCACACCTCAGAGATAGTACACAGAACAATCATGCCCTGACCAGGACTCGAACACCGGACACCCAGATTATGAAGAAGACGCGCTACCTCTGTTCCAGGATGCTGGCAATATTTACTTATAATAAAGTGGAATA
Organism: Argiope argentata; assembly: GCA_026289955.1. Taxonomy (NCBI): domain Eukaryota; kingdom Metazoa; phylum Arthropoda; class Arachnida; order Araneae; family Araneidae; genus Argiope; species Argiope argentata. Next base: position 2,792,050 of record JAOUZG010043444.1, on the reverse strand, counting down.
TGTATATTTGAATGTATATGGAAATAACAGTTACTGCCCTGAATTCAATTCATTTTCGTTGTCTCATCAAATATTTAATCTCATTCTTCTTCCATTGGTAAAAAAAAAAGATTCTGTTTAATATGTCTTTGCAAGTTTACATGACAAGACAGTTTACAAGAAGTGGTCTTCCCCAAAGTTTCTCGTGCTCTCTCTAACAAAGGGTTTACCTCAGTCAACGCCTTGCATGCCGCTGGCGGACAATATTCACGAAATGTTAACTTTTAGAGTGAAATTAGTATTTTTATTGAATCCATCTTGTGATCCTTGGAGTGTGTTAATCCTTGGCATTATCTTTAATAACAACTAAAAACGAATTTGTGTTTCAGATATTCATTCGTCTTTTTTTCCTTAATGAATTGAAACACAAATTTGATACAAAACCACATTTGTAACCAGAAAAATGCACATTAAATTTTATTTATTTAAGGCTTTGTGTTTTAGAGTTAACGGATTTACTTACTTTTGAAAGTACAGGAAGACAGATGGTCAATTCCTGGTTGCATTCCGATCAAGATTTTATAGATGTTTACACCATAGATGTTAAATGAGAGCAATGAATTTTATCTATCTAGCTCTCTTTATTTCATAGTTACATTTTAAACTTATATTCGAACATACAGACAGACAGACAGAATTATTATAAAGGGATTTAGCTCAAAATTTCATAGAAGCGTACAATTTTGTTGTAAAGATAGTAAACCGAATTTCATCTGTTTATCTCAAGAATTTTTTAGTTATATTTCTCATAAAGAGACAGACGTTTTTCAAAAGTGTGTTTGTTGGTTTCAGGGAGATCTGAATCGCAGAGATTCATCAAAATCTGTAGTTCGGATTTTTTAAAAATAATTCTTTTTCTATACTTCGAAAAATATGCGTATGCGAGAAATAATTATAAAAAGTTGCAATACCATGAAATTTAAAAGATAGGTGAAGATACTATTTACGTTTTTAATGGCTTTGGGATATTAAGAAGCTGCCTTTCATTAGGAAGATTCATAAATTCAATAAATAAAACTAAATTAGACGATTAAAATAACATGGTATTATGGAAGGCAGTTTGGTGAAGAGATGTACATTAAGTTATATCTAAACGATTTATCTGAAATAAATTGTAGTCAGTATTCCTTGCGAACCAGTTGGTCGCCTGAGGCGACTATGCATAATACCAAAACTCTCACCAACTTTATTACATACATAATCAATCCAGCTTGTTAATGACACAAATCCATTGAAATGTCATCTCTATTATTTTAAATAAAGACTGCTTTTCCCCTTATCTTACTTCAGGACCATTATACAATTACATTTTTCAGTTATGTCAATCTATAAGAAACGTGATGATGATCTTAAGATTTCTTCGTTAAGAACTGATCTCACACCTTTACCTCTCATCATTATTATAAGTATCTCTGCCTCTCATCATTATTAAGCATAAGTTATTGTAAAGATGAGTGTGCACATACGAGTGCGTAAGTATGTGTGTCTGTTGGCGCTCTATAAGCTAGACCTAGAGTGATATCATCCGGAAATATTACCGTACAAAAATAATTTTACATCATCTTAAAATTTAAAAAAAAATCCACTTTTCAATAATACCAATTCTTTATACATAAATTCTTTATATTTAATCAAAATAGCACACACACACACATATATATATATATATATATATATATATATATATATATATATATATATATATATATATATTAAAGCGTATTTTCTGAATATTTATTTCACTGAAAATAAAAATAACATTCATTTTTATTTTGAGATTACGTTACGTGTGCCTGTTATAAATTGGTCTTTATAAAAAATAAATAAAGATTAAAATGCAATCTGCTTTGCGTATTTTAATGCATCATGTCGGAACATGATTTCTTGAACAGCCAAGCACCACGTGCTCCTGCAAGTTGAATTATATTTTTATTCACTTTAATGGTTTCATTGAGTGAGTCACTTTAGTATCGCAAACGATCCAAAACACTTTGTCTCGCCTTTATCGTTAAAAAAATATCACATTTCCTATTTATTTCATTTCATTTATAATCTCGTGCGTAAAATGACATTTTTCCAGCTTTTATTTGCGGTAGTCATTAACTTATTTTTTTAAATCAGCGCTTTTGCAAATACGATGGCAACGCGTTATTAAAAGTCGAATTTTTGAGATGCTTGTGAGATAATAAAATTTCAATTTTTCGCCTACGTTTTTTTTTTATTTTATTTTTCGCCTATGGAATTTCGTTGACGCCACAAACCTCATTCCCAAAACAACATTATGTTCTGACATGATAATAAGAAAATTATTCTCATGTTTCTGTAAGAAAATTTGTATATTGCATTGTGTTATCATTGAATTAGCCACAAAAATATACTGTGAAGAGTTTATAAATCAAAATAGGAATATTTATATTGATATCCCATTAGAACAAATGCCGTCCAATGCTGTATATAATAAACCTGACATGATAAAAAAATGTCTTCATGATATTGATATAAGTTAAAAATTATAATTATTTTATCTGTTACAACAAAGTAAACCTTGAAAAAATATTTTTCAGCACGTGTATATAATAAAAGAAACAAACATAAAACATGACATTTTTTGGAAAGATAAATTCAAGAGAAATATTTCTGTGAACTTCTAAAATATCTGTATTATTAATGCAATAATCCTACGGTATTTAGGGCAAGCTTGGCTTATAGATATTCGAGATGTCCACTCTAATTGACCAACCCCTAATCTCTAAATAGTTAAGCTCTAATCTCCAAAGAGTTAGTACTAAGCACGCATATTTATTTAATAGGAAAAATGATCAAAATGATATAATGAACACATTTTTATGTAATTTGAGTCAGCATTACTACAATAAATGCATTTTATATTATTATGCAGATCTTCACTCCTATGAGGAATATTAAATGAAATAGAAGACACTGGCATCTTATTTAATAACAAACATTGACTCTATTGTGATTAAAACAGAGTGAGTTATAGAAACTTGAATATTACTAAATAATAAAAACGTGCAATTATTGACGGTCTCAAAGAAGATACTCCAGTCAGATACCGAAGTTTCCCCAAGGCTGATTAGCTTAAAATTAGGAAATTGAGGATTGTTTTAGAATAGTGATATTTAAAACCACATACCTTGGTCAGATTTGATCGTAGATGATATGAAAGTTTCTTTTAAATTAAAAATCCGATAGTCAAAACTATTTCATTGAATGTGATTCTTTAGAGCCAAAGAACTGGTTAAAATTTAGACCTCAAAATTTTCACAGGCGTATATTTATTGGCTGAAACCAAATAGAATATTATAATTTAGGTTATTTAAATTCTTTTTGAAGTTGAACTAAAAGCGGAAATTTATGATGAATCAGAAAATTATTTACTGAATAATTCTTGTGATATTGCATAAATCATAAATGATATACTCAGTAGTGCATAAAAGATTTAAAAACTGAACGGCCCATGCTTAGGTACTCTTATTTTTTTTTTTTTTTTAAAAACTTGTTTGGTTTCTGCAAAAGAAGTTTTTGTATCAAATTAAGCTTAATTGTTTCCGCTTTTATTTAAAGGAAGCTCTTCATAAGAGCTTAGAAAAACACCTCGAAAGATACATTGTATAATGAAGAGAGTGATGCAAGGGTTATACAAAAGTTAAATGTGTTTTATAATTTTCAAAATTTGAAACAAAATATCTTTTTGAAAATGTTGTAATAAATAAAAAATTTATAATAAAATAATTATAATAAATAAAATAATAAAAAATTATAATATTAAAAAAATTAATAAATATTAAAATAAAACATTTAATTAATAATTTAATTAATAATAAATAATAAATTTAATAAATAAAATAATAAAAATAAAAAAGATTTATAACAAATATTATAATAATAAATAAATAAATAATAATTATAATATATGAAATTTATAATAAAAATAAAAATAATAATGAATTTAATCGACCATTTTAGTAAGTATTAATCTCGATTAGCAACTGATCGTCAAAAGCGATTTGTAATTAAATAAAGCTATAAAAAGTTCGAAAAAAATCATTGTAATAACTGTAAAAAACATCTTTATTCTGTCATCTGCAATAAATAAATTAAAAGATAAATTAAAAATAAGCTTCTTTTAATTGATAAAAATTATGAATAAAGTTATAAATAAATATTTGAAAATATTAATATTCTTATCAAATTTGTCATAAGGTTTTATCGTTTGTTGGTCTGAAACTTTCATATGCATGTAAACACGATGACTCAAAATCTAACAATAATTTAAACAATGAAGCAAATTAAATTAAGGATTTCTTAACGAGGATAGTCTGGTTGGAAGGGCTTTGGATTTGCATTCCTTGGGCTGGAGTTCGAACCCAATGTGGGGTGGCTGGCGCACGTTACATCTGTCGTGGTCACAACGTCCTCCCTGTCGAGAATAATACCACTGGGGGTACTGGGTCAGAGGTGATCGTTCTGTTCCAGATCTAAATTACGATCTGTTGATGAATGAATGAAATGCGTGAATGAATTCCACCCCGTAAAAAGGGTTTGTTATATGTATCAGCTGGAAGTCAGACTTCTGCCTTTGGATACTCAGAGGTCCATACCCTCAGAAGCTATTGCACCCTTCATTCCCTTGTTAAACGGAACACAAGAACATAAACATTAATATGGTAATCCATGGTAAAAGTATTGTAATTTCAAGTCTTCTATCGTTAAATTTAATGACTCTCTTTACAACTCTATACAACCCTTATCTACTTATATAATAAATAATTTCTCAATATTTATGTTATGTTAATATAGTAATTTGAAGTATTTCATAAGTTAAAAGGAATCTAATTTTCCTACATTATTTTTTTAACATTAAAGAATTGTTTCCGATAAGCTGACACGCAAAGGCAGATTCTAATATTTACAAATTTCTTTTTATTCTCAAACAAAAGTTATGAAATATTGCGCTTTGAATACGACTTTGTTTTCCGCACAATGAAGCATAATAGCAAATTAAGTACTACTAAGATCACAGATATAATAAAAATAAAATACAAATAGATTTATTTCAATTATTTATTTCAATTCAAAATTTAAATGATATTATTTAAAAGCTTTGAAGTTTTTAAATAAATGCTATATCCTAATATAACGAAGGAAAAAAAATTAAAAGATTATTATCCATATTGTTTACAAGATATCATCAACAATTCTGTCAGATTTCAATCAATTTAATAGTATTTAATAGGTTTTAGTATATATAACTTTCTTATAAATTTATCAGCTATTGTTTACATTTCTGCAAACGATATTTTTTTTCAAATAAGAATTGTTTAAAATTATCTTTAATTAAATAATAAATTAGAGTATTCAAATGTATGTCAAAAATTAAAATATGATTTTACAATTATATTGGCGAAAATAACATTCTGCTTTTCTTAATTAACTGGATCAAAGAAATTTATTTTTAAAAATACATTTAAATGAAAAAAAATGTATTTATTTCTTAAAATATGAAAAACAATTTAGTAATTATTTATTCCTTTTTTTGGAATAAAATATTATTTTTGATACATTTTCATTAATAATTTATTTGACTACAAAATAGATTCGAAGTTTTAGCGATAACCTATTTTACGCATTTACAAATGAATTGATATCCTTTTAAAAAATTGATTGATCAGTATAGAAGACAGTTTTACAACAAGTTTTTTTCTTTAAGTAACAACACAATTTAGTAAATAATATGATTTATTTGTTAAAAGATAAAGAAAATAAAAATAAACACTCACATATTGTCTTTCCAAAGTTAAAGCTTATAAAAAAAATTCATTCGAATGAGCGATAATAGCTCACCAGCTTCTGAAATTTTCTAAACTTGATCATTTTTACACAATGCTGCCAACAAATCATTCCACTTTTAAAATTTTTACATAAAATTTTTTTATAAACTATTAAACATTAATCCACTTACATTTAAATAAAGTAAAGAAAAAAAATAAAATTAGTTTATTTTATTTATTTATTTAAATGTGGCAATGCAAGTCATATGAAACATAATGGAAGCGAGGGATTGAAAATCTCTTTTCAGTCTCTAAATTCGAAGCTACTCAGATATAGAAAAATATTTAACCCTTTGAACTCGGAAAGGTAATTCGATGAATAATTATTTACCTAATACAAAAACTTGTTTATTTCTCTAAAAACTAAATACACATAATTGTTTTAAGTTCGTATTTCTTTGGAAAAATTAATATGCATCTTTTCACCATTCTGTACACATTTTTAACAAACAAAATTGAAAAATGAATTTAAAAAAAAACTTCAAAATGGTTCGCCGTTTTGAATGGTGTGATCATACGAGAGTAAAGGGTTCATAAATAAGTTGTTGTTGTGTCTTACGATACTTGCAATGGATAAGCTCGCTGAGGTAGTCAGCGATTTAAGCCTAACAGCGTCTCTTGTTTTATAGTAGCGCCAACTAGGGCCAAAAGTACGACTTTTGCTACTCACTCATCACATTCGCTTGCAGAGCCCTTTTATACAGGGGTGGGGTGGGGAGCACATTCACACACCTTACAGACAGAACACAGAAGAATAACCATGCTAGAACCGGGACTCGAACCAGAACATCCAGATAACGGAGAAGACGCGCTAGCCTTTTCTCAGGATGCCAGCAATAATTTGTTCGCCTTGATGATACAATAATTCACTTATCTTCAATTATAATAAGAAAACGTAAATTTTACCCTGTCACAATTTCAAATCCTTTTGAGCTGGATGGCCCATCTATGAAACTCATCAAAAATCTCTACTTTTCTTATAACATATAAATACATGTAAAAAGAAAAAAAAATTAGTAAAAAGGGAAATCTTCGATTTTAAATTTCAAGCTATCATATGAAAACATTATTTTTAAGGTAATTATTTATCTTAATTAATTTAAGTCATTAACCAATTTAAACCGTTTTGAAATAATCACGAGGTTTCTCTATCGGCCGCTATCTTTCTTCTCTCTTT
>JAOUZG010043444.1:2751111-2774704 GCA_026289955.1 Argiope argentata | reverse complement strand
ATATATATATATATATATATATATATATATATATAACATTTTAAAAAATTTTATTTTCAATTTTTCTAGCTGGGAAACAAAGTTTTGGAGCTCGACCGATTTTGGGATGAAATAGGTACTTACAGATTATACCAACTTCGCCAACGATCACCAACGGTTTAGTAACTCATTGGTGACGGATTTAAATTTGGTGATAAAAATCAACGGATTACACCACTGCCGGATTGCCATAATTGGCTGTTTAGCAGCTCATTGGCGACGACTTTAAATTTGTCGAAAAAGTTGGACGGTATAATACGGAAGTACCTGAAATAGCAGCTATGATGACATAGTTCTTCGTAAAACATTTTAAAAACTCATCTGCTGTCTAAGAAGCATACGTAATAATAAAGCAATACTGGTAAAAGCAGGTCAATCCTTGAAAAACGCATCTGCTTTCAAAGAAGCATTCATAATCAAAATGCAATACTGTTAAAAGCAGGTAAAAAAGCATATGCGATTAAAAGGTGTTGATGAACATTGGCATCTATGATTTATTCATTGACTACGTGATTTCGAGCGTCAATTATTCAAAACCTCCTAACGAAAACATCATGTTATCATGTGATAAAATTACGTTTAAAGGTCCTTTAGTCCCTTAAAGAATTTCAGGAAAAATATGCCGATTAGTGTGTCTCATTTTTTTAAATATTTATATAATAATCAAATTTTAAAATTATTTTTTCTATGGACCAAAAACCCAAATCTTATCTTACGATAATGTGCCTAGTTTTATAGATTTACGAAATAAAAGTATAATTATCCATTTCTATTAAAGGGTATTACTGATTTATATGTATTTTTTCTCAACTTTTTTAGTGTACTGTTTTTTGTTCCAACTCAGAGGAGATGGCAGTTTTCTCATATCGATATTTACAACCATTAGTATAAAATCTCCTTTTTAAAATCTTATAAATAAACATATTATTAAAAAAGAGCATTTCAATTTCTTAAAGATTTAACCTGTAAAAATTAAACAAATAAAAAGCTTTAAAGTGTTTTTTTAACATTTCCATCAATAAATTTAAATTTTTTTTCTATAAAAGTTTATTCTCAATATCAAAGAATTGATCATTGATAAAATAGGGAGAAAAATAAATCTTGTAAAAAAATTAGAATTACACATTTTTTGGAAACGATATTTATTAATTGTTCTGTAAAAATGATTCATTAAATTTCTGGTAAATAATATAAGCATATAGTAGGATTTCATGAAAGGAACAAAATGCTGTTCATGAAATTTCTTTTTTCAATTTATAAATATTAATATATATAATTAGTTAAATCCATAAAATATAATTTTTGCAATATTCATCACTCCGATATATCTAATATTTACATATATATCTAGATAAAAATTATCAAGGAACTTTCATAGCATATACAACACTAATTTAAAAAATATCAAAAATCAATTCGTTTTTTTTAATTTCTTGTTTATAAAAGCAATATTCGTGAAAATATTTTAAAAAACCCATCAAATAATCCTACCAAATTTTATTTTGTTAGAAAACATTTTAAAATTAAACCCTGCCCTTTTAAATTAGTGTTATCTTGCATTTATATTAAAATGCTGCAAAAACTTGATAGTGAAGTATGCCTTTTTAAATAAATTCTAAAAAGTCGACAAAAACGAATATTTCACGTGTTTTACTTTTTCTGAAAAGCAAACCTATTATTTGCAGAGAGTAAATGAAGAACTTTTAACATAAATACAGGAAAATTGGAGAAGAAAAAAAAAGCACTTGCCTTGAGCGAAATATAAGTTTTAAAAGATTCTTCAAACCGTACTGGTTTATACCACTTCACATTAAAACTACTATAAACCACTCTTAGAGTAAAAAATTCCAGTGGCAGAACTTTTCTGTAAAAGCTTTAAAAAAATCTGTCTGGTATTCGTCTGAAATAACTTAGAAGAATGCGATTTTTTTTTTTGGAGAGCTGTGTTTCCAATTTTCTCTGGATTAATTCTAGCTTCGTAAAATAAAATCGTCTGCTTTTATTTAAATATAAGCAGATCGTTTTTGATAAGTATTCTTTTAGGTATTTTTTCTTTGAAAGAATTCCAATAAATCCTCTTATCTTTTGTTTTTGGTAAATACTAATTGTCCCAAAATTCAATTTACAGGAATTCGTAAAGAATAGTTTTGATGTACTTAGCAATAGAATTATATTTCTTTTCAGATCTATAGAAAATGCAGTTTGATTATACCTTTCTATGAAATTATTTTATTTATTTATTTTCAACTCATGAAATTCAAAATAAAATTACTCTTAGAACATTTATTAAATTCTAAGTAATCTTATTTTCCATTAAAAATAAACACACAAATTTATATAGGCATAATAGAAAAGAGGAAATCAAAGCAATTGAGTTCTTTAAATAAAATACGAAATTAATATTCCATTTAATATTAACATTTAATAATAGTAAGGATATTCCAACTGCATCTCGAAAATCAAGTTCCATCGATAAAATAGAGTTATTAAATTAGACACTTGAAATCTATTTCCGATTACGTTCTTTGTTTTATTTTATTCATTTTCTTCTAATATAATTTTTATTTTTAGGAAAATAACCCCAAAAAATAACAAATATATTGTTTAATAGTCATAAATTATTGTAAAAATACGTTTGAATATTTATTTAAGATCAAATATAGTCAATGTGAGAAAATGCAAAAAAGTGATTTAAAATGGAATGATATGTAATCTAAATCAAATTTAATTATTAAAAACTAGGATATTCGAACTGTGCTGCCCATTATATTATGATGAAATCAAGGCTAGAAAAATTTTAAAAGTTTTTTTAGTCAAACCCAAGATAGAATTTGCCAGTTCCAACCAATGGATAAATTTTAAAATTTTTTTATTTCATGTGGAAGCTTTCAACTTTCAGATGTATCATTAATGAACACCATTAATGAAAAATTGGTTGACTAATTGCATCAATAAAAAAATAGGCCAGTTATCTGTGGCTGACGTGTAGAAATAAGCTGACCATTGATTCTGATTATTTAAAATGTATCAGTTTTATTTTGAGGAGCTTTTACGATAAAGGTTTCTCTTTCAAACTGTGATTAAATATTGATTCAGACTGATCTTTCAGAATAATTTTTAGAATAAAAAAAAGGAATAGTTTTGTGAAAAAAAAGTATTAATTTCTCCAACATAAATAATGTTTAAAAATAAATTGATCGCCAAATCGTTTTCAGTAATTTGTTTAGAATTATCCTTTTAATTATCTAAACATCATTGTATATCGATTGCAATTTTATCGTTTGCATCTGGCAGCACAAAATGAACTCACAAATTTCAAACGCTAATTTTGAATTTGGTTTTTTTTTGTACTTTTCTTATCTTATCGCTATTATTTCATCTACATCACATGATAATTTATTATAACATGATACATATGAAATACACCGATCCAATTTCAATTTTGAGCCTTACTATGCAGTGGTCGGAAAAGAGTTCGAATTTGAGGTATGAGAAATCGCCAGAAGAAATGCTCGGATTCTCGATTTCCCAGCAGGCATTGTAATTATTAATAGCTGATTAATGGCCACACCCCGGTGATGAATTGTATTTCCGTGCTACAACTCTGTGTATGGAATGTTTGAAGCAAAGTCTGTTTTGAATGAGCGTCCGCTCTGTTTTCTGCATCGACTTCAGGCTATTTATAATAATGCTGTGAACATGAAAATCGTTCTTTCTGTATCATGTCCAAAGAAGTCTTAAAAATTGCTTCTTTGAAATGTGAATGAACATCAAATGGAACATAAAACTTTTCTTTTCATACCTCATGTTAATAATAACTGAGCTCAAAATTTAGTTAGTTCATCATGGGAATTTTGCTACCTATCTTCATGAATCCGACTTATGCTCTCCATATTCTTCTATCCGTGGAGACAAAGACATCTAAATTATTAAATTATTATCTACTTTATGGCAAAAATTTTCATTTCACTAAGCCGAGAGGCGGAAACTTTTCAACCTATTGCCAAGATATTGCACAAAATAAAAGATTTGTTATATGAACACTAAAGATCATAAAATTTCCACAAGGAAGAAGACATATTCTCCACCCTTTGGTAAACTGAGTAGGTGTTGAAAATAATAATAATGAAAAATGAAATCGACGGTCGTATATTTCAAGTTATCATATAAAAACATTATTAGTTTTAACTGATCGTTTGAAAAAAATCACAATCTCTCTCTCTCTCTAATGATGATTTTTTTTAATTTTTATTTTCAGTTTTTCAAGCTGGCAAACAAAATTATGGGGCTAGAACAATTTTTAGATTTAAAAAAAAGTTATTTTGGTGAAAAGTTCACTATTACTGGAAGTTATTGTATATGTGGTAAAATCCAATGACGTAATGCAGATTGATGTTAAAATTTTATTCTAATATGTACAGTATTTTGAGAAACACAATTAATAAGGATGCGCTTATAATATCATTAAAGAATAAATATAAGTCACGACTTACAAAAGTGCGATAATTAAGCAAGAGAATCCCCCCCAGAAAACCCCAAACGATAATCTTTTGTGTGCAAGATTAATTATTTAAAAGTAAGAAATCGTAAACAATCTGGAAGATGACTTCGTTTTATAGAAACGACAAACAAAAAGCAATTGACAGTAAATTTAATTAAATATCTCAAACAATACTGGCAATACAAACCTTCCTTCCTGACTTCATGGGTCAAGTGATTCGCTATCTACCAATGAAAAAACGAATATTTTTTGTCTTCAAATTTCGGAGACACCAAAACCTCCTAACCAAAACAACATCATGTTCTGACATGATAATAATAATAATAATAAACACTTGTGGTAGTCTCCCTAAAAATTTCTAGCATACTCGGTAATAAAAGTTTTATACCAGAGAGCACCATGCATGGCTTTGGCTTACAATAGTTACGAAATATGAATCTTAAGCATGATTTTGGCCTTTTTTTAAATCTAACATGAGATGGCGAGTTTTTTTACTATTAATTTCTGGCATTCGGTTACTAACATCCGAAAATCGAACCACTATTTAAGATACGTTTTTCCCAATCGACTGAAACAAAAATTTGTTAAAAAAGTCACACTTGTAGCCATAAAATCGTATACCAAATCTGTTATATTTAATTTAGCGCATTTTTGAGTTAACGCGTCTATATGTTTCTGAAAGTAAAGGCCGTCATTGAATTTGGCTGAATCGTTCATTAAATTTGGCGAAAACTTTCATAGGTGTCTGCACCGTAGATGTTAAATGTGCGAATTTTATGTGCAAGTTCTAATGTGCATTTTGAATGAGCGAATTTTATCCATCTCGCTCTCTTCCTTTTATATTGTTTTTATAGTCATCGAACAGTCGGACAGACAGATTTCCTGTGACTGGATCTTGTTCCAGATTTGATAGAAATCTACAAAATTGTTCTAAAGACCATATACACAATTTCAACCATCCAGTTCAAATCGTTCTTTAAGTTATCTTCGTCATAGAGAGACAGACAGACAATTCTCTAAAAATGCAAATTTCGAGCTTAGGGAAGTCTAAAACGTGGAAATTTGTTAAAATCTCGAATTCTCATTTTTTAAAACTATTACTCTATATACTCTGAGAAGGTAAAAAAGTAGGTTATCAAGAATGACTTTAAATGTCCTCACTAGCCACTAAAGTTCATTGTGAACTTTCTCAGTACGCATCAGAAGCGGATTTAATTTCCTGTTTTGCAATCCTAAGTATTGAACATAGCTATTTGTCAACTCACTTCGATATTTAAACACATTTTTGATTTAGTTAATCATCATAAGTAATTTTTCATATTTTACTAACCTTGTGAAACATACATATTTCAATTTTTTATTATTCAGAATAAATAGCAACCATATATGCACAAAATAATACTTAAACAAACCTTCGATTTTTTTAAAAAACTTCAATAATTAGAATAATTCAAGAAATCAGATGGAAACTTGGGAACTTATAAAAAGTGTCCTAAAATTAAGATTAGAATTTCTCACTATTTGTACAATAAAATGAAGTAAGAGTACAATAAATACAGTAATTTGTACAGTAAAATGAAGTAAGTTAAGTAAGTATAATACTTAAAAAAACAATTTCACAACTTATAGTTTACGTTATAACTAGGTTATTAAAACCTAGTTATAACCTAATTTAGGTTATTAAAAACAATTTCACAACTTAGGCTTATAGTTAGTTCTAAAAATTGAGTGATACACGATAAAGGAATTTCATTATTGAACAACATTTCAAAAATAAAAAAAGTCTGGTGGATGCAGTTCGAAAATTCAGAATTAGCCATCTAGATCATGTGACTTAACACCATTGAATTTCTTTTTATTGGGTAATTTGAAGTCAAAGGTCTGTTACCATGAGTTCACAAGGCCTAGTGCTTAGAAGGAGGAAATTCAATCTTTCATCGACGAAATTCAGCCACATTTATGCGAAATGGTCATTTAAATTCCAGCCAAAAGTGCGCACGTGTCATCAGATCCGTGGGGATCATTTACCTTGTGTGTTATTTCATGCATAACCATATCCTAAGTATTTTACGATTCAATAAAAATATAACAATTTGAAGGGAAAACCGCGTTTTTTTATTTAATTTAAATATTCCGTTAACACATTATTCTATCTAATATTGCTCCTTTTTTACTAATCCTAAACTATTAACTGTCAAATTGATTTTTGTTGTTGTACTGTTGTTATTACTTATGGCCTTTGCCAGGGACAAGCCTCCTATTGATACAGCAGTAGAGTTAAGTCGAAAGGAACGTCTCTTGTTTTTGAAGTAGCGCCAACTAGGCCAAGAGTACGATTTCAGCTACACGTTTATCACATTCGCTTGCACAGCCCCTTTTAACAGGGAGCATAGTCACACAACGTACAGATAAAGCATACAGAATAACAACCATGGCCGAACCGGGACTCCCTGACACGAGAAAGACGCGCTACCTCTGTGCCAGAAAGCCGGCAAATTGGTTTTCTAATGGGTTGCCAACACTCTTTTGAACGAATGGAAGCAAATTTAAATCTTGCTTTAATTTTGGGGCATCCTTTGCATGTTAATCTGTTTAAATCAATCTGCTTGTGGCCCCAGTTCAATCCTGTGGACCAAGGTCTAATCGGAAATGAGCCTTTTGTCGTATATCAACCTTCCTCTTTCTTATTTACTTATGCTTATATCCCAGGTTCTTTTTAGGGCGAGTGGGTGTTATTTAATAGTAAACAACATCAGGCCGGTTCATATCCGGTCATTTCATAATAAATATAATAACCTGCACCAGTTTCATCATTCAGTCTCTAGACATGCCGAAGTTGGTGGGGGGAGTTTCTCTTTACGTGATTATTTCTCAGAAAGGAAAATGGCGTGACGTCCTGATCCAGGGTAAGGAGGCGCATTGTTAAGTGCAGAATAAAAGGAGCAGTTATTATCACTGAATTAACTCAATTACGTTCATTTCATAGAGTTCATAAAGTTAATTATACACAGTAAATAGATGGATGAAAACTTATTCATAGAATGCGTGGAATTTTGGGGAATAAAATGAAAGATAATCATACCAAAAGAATTTTTATTATAAAATTGAATTTAAACGTAAAAAAATAAATTTTCTTTTTATCCGGAATTGTTTTCAAATATAAAAAGCGCGGACGCTTTTTTTAAAAATGAAATACTACACTTCTTAACAATCCTTGAATAATTAAGAAACTGGACCAGTGTACCGGCACAAGGGTAATGAGTCTTCCCTGTGATCTGAGCGTCCTGGGTTCGAGTCCAGGTTTGGGCATGGATGTTCTGCTGTTTTTGCTGTTACTTACGGCACTTGCCATTTGGACAAGTCCCCCGCTGATACAGCAGCAGATTTAAGCCGAAAGGAGTGTTTCTTGTTTTTTGAAGCAGCACCAACTAAGGCCAAGAGGACGACTTAGCTACACAATCACCACACATTTGTTTGAACAACCCCTTTTTTTTAAGGGGGGCACATTCACACATCCCACAGACAGCACACAGAAGAACAACCATGCCCAAACCGGGACTCCCAGAACACGAGGAAGACGCGCTACCTTTGTGCCAGAAAGCCTGCATGGTTGTTCTTCTGTATTCTATCTGTAAGGTATATGAATGTGCCCCCCTGTAAAAAGGGTCTGCGCAAGTAACTATGATGAGTGAGTAGCTAAGTCATACTCTTGGCCCTCGCTGGCACTACTACAGAACAAGAGACGCCCCTTTAGGCTTAAAACACGCTGATGCCTCGGCGAAGCTTGTCCACGGCAAGTGCCACTAATAACAACAACAGAAACGATTCTATGCTTGAAAATAACCTCTTCTATTTCTTAACAGATAATACCACATTATAATATACATTAAAAATTAAAAACATATTTTTAGGAAGAAAATTATTTTTAAAAATCTTGGTATGTTTGCAGAAAGGTTTTTCTAATACAAAAAATAGTTCCATTTCTTTACTTCATTCCAATTAAAAGATACCCAGAAAACTTTGGTTTTAATGCTATTCCCGACTTTGGGTTTCTGACTAATCTTTTGTTATGTTCAACAGATTCTTAAAGGAAATCCCTTAGAGCATGCAATGTGCTTATATTGAAGAAGATTAATGCACGTCCACATAACACAGTACACTCTCAAATATCCGGCCTGATGTGACGTAGAGGCCGGTTGAATGACAAAAAAGACGGATAAGTTGGAGCTCTATGAATTCATTTCTTTCAATACCAAGAGACAAAGTTTGAATATTATTATTTGATATGTATTGAATATTACCTATCTAACTCTCTTCGTTTCGTAGTTAACGTGTTAACTTAGAAACCGAAAGACAATCAACCATTTTTGATCTTGGACTCAAATTTGGCAGGTTTCGAAATTACAAATGTTTAATTTGGTACCCAATTTCATCTATCTAGCTCTCTTCTATTTTTTAGTTACTGTGTTAACTTATATTCGAAAAGCTGGATTTTAGCTGGAGACAGATTTTACTCAAAATTGGAGAGAAATAAGAAAATGTGGTGTAAAGATCGTATACCAAATTTGAACCGTCTAAATCAGTTAACTTAGTCACGTGCAGACAGACGGGCATTTTCCAAAAATTGGTTTTTTGAATTCAAGGAGATATAAAAGAGGGAAATTCGTCAAAATTCCCAAATTCGATGGGGTTTTTATTTTGACGATTCGTCATATTTTCTAGTACATGTCATATACGTAAAAATGAAATTACAGTACCGTGAAAACTAGAAGTTTTTCAATCCCTACTACTAGTTCATACTCTTACTGCATATATATTGTTCCAAACCTGTAATTTAGCTTCCCAGTACGAACAATGTCATCGTAAGAAAGACTGTTTAATGTTCAGCCCTGTTGCGTGCTGCGTGGGTGTTCCATCAGTGATTTCAGAGCTTGGCGACCATCTGGTGACAAAATAGATAATACTGGAAACTTCGAGAATTTTCACAATCCGTCCAATAGAAACCGAGATGCGCCCTGATTGGTCTAGAAGGTTCTCGACCCGCTTCTCGCTAGATATATAAGGCCGGCAGTCTCAAGCTGAAGGTGAATTGAATAGAGCCGGATGCGGAGTTGGAGTAGAAGACAAGTAACGAGTCTTCGAGAGCATAGTGAAGCAACGGAGGACTGCCAACGTTGTGTGCAATTCAAGCTGGCGCTGAACTGCTGTCTACTGCGGAAGCAGCGTCGTATAGTGTGTGGAGTAGACAGTCGTATGCTAGGGAGTCGACAGCTAAAGCGCGGTGTCAGTGAGTAGTGCCGCCGTTTAGAGAGAGACCGAAGAGGGAAGCTCCGAGGATCCCTTCTACTGCTGGATTCTACCTGGCTGTTTTGAGTGCTGTAGTCTATTTCTATTTGTAGGCTACTGTCTGCTGTAGTGTGCCATCCAGTGTTCGTCTCGGCTGTACATATTTTACGTCTTTATATTCGTCTCCTTAGCGTGTTAGAGTCTTCATGTAAATAAACGTCGTTGTTGTTTTATACTGAAGCCTTCTGATTGTGTCTTCACTCCATACATCCACTATATAAACGAAATAGGTAATCCGCTACAATATATATCTAGTTCAGATTTTCAATCGTTATTAACGATTAACATTATTAACGAAGTATTTTATTAAAATACTTTTTATTCATTCATTCAAGTTCAAATACATTTTTTAAAACTTGATGTGGATGACACTTGATGTTAATACAGTTTTTTTTTTCAAATATTAATTCATTAATGAAATTTCATTCATTTTTAATACTTTCAATAGAGTTTTAGCGGTTTGTAATGGAAACAGAAATCAGCAGGCAGTAGCTCAATCGGTAAAATGCAAAGATTTTAGTATTTTTAAAGTGAAGGTAAAGAATTCGAGTTCCATTCTTGCAAAAATAAAGAATTTTATTTGTTATTAATTGTAATTATTCAATAAAAATTATCTAAAGTAAAGTTTTTCTTTGTTGATATAAGTAGGAATTAAATTTTTTTTATATATTACTTATTTTTTCTTCAATAGAATCAGTCAATTACACAATGAACAGACCATTTGTAAACAACCAATTTGAAACACAGCCGATATCCCTGACGAACCAACTGATCACCAATGGCATCTGGATTTGAAAATAAACTAAAGATAAAAAAAATCAAGCCTAAAACTTAACATTTCTTCGATTTGTCAAACAACAAGTCCGAATCTCTTAAAAAGTTTTATTTTCTTAAATATATCAGTTTGTAATTTAAATTGAGCATGACCTAAAAATTTATGTGGATTCATAACAAACATAGACATTAATGATCATCATAATTAGGAAAACTACATGATTATGAAGGTTCCATTTGTAAAACCATTTTATACTTGTTAATGCAAAGTAAATTAAGACAAATATGTCTGTCTGGCAGTGCGTCTGTTCTTGGCATTTAAATTCATTCAATCTAATGAAATTGAAATAAATTTTTAGTAGCTTCTCCACAGACACAGAGCAAACTTGAATGTAGACCAAACACGTGCCTATGAATATATATATGTATATATTTAGCATACATAATTTTTTAACTCATATATATCTATTCATGTTTAGAAGAAAAATTCATTCATCTATCAATTTAACTGCCCGACAGTTGGCATGCTATTTTAAATAAAATATAAAACCGATATGTGATTCGGAAATATTGACACAGCTTTTTCAAAACTTGAATAAATATTCACTATTTTGCTTTGCATAAAAGATTCAGTTACATGTATGAAATTTTTTTCTCTTCAGTACGTAAAATATATGTATAAAAAATGAAATTTACGCTCGCAAATTTCATGTTATGATGGGAGAACAATTATATTTTTAAGTGATTATTTGTCTTAATTAATTTAGGTCATTAACCAGTTTTAACTGGTTTGAAAAAAATTAAGAGACTTCTTTCTCTGTCTAATGATAATTTTTTTTTCAATTTTTCTAGCTGGCTAACAAAGTTTTAAAGCTCGACCGATTTTAAGAATTAAAAAAAAATACAGTAATTTCGACAAAAAGTTCACTATTACCGGAAGCTATTGTATATGTGGTAAAATTCAATAAATGTAATGCAGATTGATATTAAAATTATATTCTAATATTTACAGTATTTTGAAAAATACAATTAGTAAGATTGCGCTTATAATATCATTAAAGAACAGGTATAAGTCACGTTTTACGAAATTCAGATAGTTAAAACTGAAATAGAATTTAAAAAAAACACGATAATCTTTTGAGCTCGAGATTAACTATTTAAAAGTAAAAAATCGTAAATAAACTAGAAGATGGCATCATTTCATAGAAATTGCAAACAAAAAGCAATTTACAATAAATTTAATTTAATATCTCAAACAATACTGGTAAAACGAACCTCAAATGCCATGGGTCAGGTGACTCGCTATCTACCAATGAAAAAAAAAAACGATATTCCTTGCCTTTAAATTTCGGAGACATAAAAACCTTCTAACCAAACCAACAGCATGTTCTCACATAATAAAAAATGTACCAGCGTATAATTTTTGCATGATCACACTACAATTCTTTGTAAACATAAACTAGTGGGTGTGGTCCTCCCAGAAGTTTCTCGTATATATCATGCAAAATAACGCCTTACATGACTTTGGAATACAAAATTTAAGAAATATTAACTGTTTGAGCGAATTTAGCATATTTACTCAATTTATCGTGCAATTCTTGGCGATTTATTTGGCAATTAATACCAGCATAGTGTCCGATAGTTATGCGTTTAAAATTGTCCGTAAATCGAAAGTGTGTTTTAGACGCTACAGAATGAAAAAAAAATCACTCACATAAAACTGCATTTGTGGTTAAAAATTCCCATACCAAATTTGATATACTATTCAAGTTTTTGCATTTTTAAATTATTACATTTAAAAGTAAAGACCGACAGACAGTTGGTCCAAACCCTTAATTTGGTTGGACTTAAAATTTGACAGGTGTTTATATTTATATATGTTTGTCGTTTCTATTAAATGACATCATATTCTAATTGTTTATGTGTTACATCTGTGTATAGAGTTTTATTTATCTAATTCTGTTTGGTAATCATAGTGATAACTCATATGGTAGCAACTTGACTGAAAAATTTCCTCAAAGATGATTTTATTCAAAATTTGATAGAAATCTGAAAATTTGTTGTACGATCGTATACTAAATTTCAATTATCTAGCCCAAACTGTTTTTGAGTTATATTTGTCACGGACAAAGGGGCGGACAGACAGCCGGGCATTTTCCAAAAATGTGTTTTTCGAAATCAAGGAGGTCTAACAAGTGGAAATTTGTGAAAATTTCGAGTCAGAATTTTTTGACGATTTTAATGTTTTCTGTGCACTTTGTAAACATGAAAATAAAAAATATATCAGTGCATTATTAAATTTCTTAAGTATTAAAAAACATATTATTCAAAACATCAAAAGCAGGCGCTAGTTTTTTAACTGATGATTTTTTTTAATATTAAAGTCGCGAGTTTTCATATAATAATCTTTGAAAAGCATTAATACGGTGTTTTCGAAAATCCAACTATTTTCGATGCATTGGAAAAAGGGTAAAAAGAACAAAAATGTTATTGCTTTCTTTTCATGACTGCAAAATAAAAAAAAGAAGTAAATCTTTTGAAATTACACGCATGAAATTCAGGATGCAGGCAATATCCTCGCCGTTGAGTGAAAAGTTTATAGATGTTTGAAAGAAAATTGGAATAAGAAAACAAAATTATTTTTGGTTTAAAGCGCTAGAAAGAAACGTAATGGAATTCTGACTCTTCGTTTTTTTTTCTTTCAAATTTAATGCATGAACCTGTTTACTTTGCTGTTTTAAGAGAAAATTTCACGTCTTCAAGAAAATATATTAGTGAGATTTGAAAAGGGCTTATATTTTGTGTTATCTTTATAGCACACAAATTATGTTTTCAAGTTTCTAATAGATAGATCAACAATGTTTACCTTTAGGCATGAAAATAAAGACTTGCTTAAAAGGAAATTTGATGCCTACATTTTTCCGAGATCTTATTAAAAATTTTTTAGTAATATAATGGATTCATTCTCCAAAAAAATATGAAAATTAATTTCATCAAACTTTTTTTAATTTTTATCAGTTTTTCAAGCTAATGAATTATTTATGAAGCAATGGAATATAAATGATATTTATGAAAGACTTTTAATTTACATTTTCTAATATGTCAACAACCAAACGATTTGAAACGACATCATAAAAAAAATCATTGCGAATAGTTGTAAAATAGATCGTTGATTTTGGTTTGATTTGATAGTCACAAAAAACATTCTTGATTATACTGAGCTGAATACTGAAAGTTTGTGCTTTAAATTAAAACTTGTTTAAAATTTGAATCATATGACCCAATCTATACCATTTTTAAAAAATTCTCTTTTAACGTTTATAAAAATAGGAATTTATAATTTTGCTATAATATTGCAGGAATGGTTAATTTTTAAGTAATATAATGGAATCATTCTCCAAAAATATAAAAATTAATTTCATCATATTTTTTTTAATTTGGCAATTTTTCAACTAATAATAAATGTTTTATAATAATAAATAATTATTTATGGATCAAGGAAATAGAAATCCTATTTATGAAACAATACTTTAATTTATATTTTGTAATATCTGAATAACCAAACGATTTTAAAGGAAATTACAAAAAATAAATCCTTGGGAATAGTTGCTGAAAATTAGATAGTTGATTTTGATTTGATTTAACAGTCACAAAAAACAATCTTAATCATACGGTACCAAATGTTGAATATTTTTGTTTTAAATTAAAAGTTGTTTAAAACTTGAATCGTGTGTCACTCTCTATACCAATTTCTTTTCAGTAATAAAAAAGATTCATTGTCCAAATAAATATGAAAATTAACTTCATCAGATTTTTTAAAACTTTTATCAATGTTTCCATCTAATGAATTATTTATCAAACAATGGAATATAAATGATATTTATGAAAGAATATGTTAATTTATATTTTCTAATATTTCAGCAATCAAACGATTTAAAACGACATTGCTAAAAATAATCCAATGTAAATAGTTACTGTAAAATAAATCGTTGATTTTAATTACATTTGATAATTCTAAAATCCATAATTGTTGGTACTTTACCGAAGGTAGAAAGTTCTTATTTTAATTTAAAACTTATTTAAAACTTGAATTGAATGAAAATCTTTATAGTTTTTTATTCACTTTGAATATTTACAAATGCGAGGAATTTATAATTTTGCTATAATATTTCAGGAATTGTTTAATTTTAAAGTATTCATTCTTCAAGAGTAAGAAAACTAATTTATCAGAGTGGGCTTTTTAAACAATTTTCCAATCTAATGAGTTATTTATGAAGAAATAGAATATAAATGATATTTATAAAATAATATTTTAACACACATTTTCTAATTTTTCGATTACCAAACGATTTAAAATGGTATTTCAAAAAATAAGTCGTTGTGAATAGTTGCTGTAAAATAAATCGTTGATTTTAATTAGATTTGATAATCATAAAAGATATTATTTTTTATAATTTACCGAATATCAAAAGTTTTTATTTTCAATTTAAACTTGTTTAACACTTTAATCGTATGCCACAATCTTTACCAGTTTCTTATCACTTTGAAAATTTTCGAACACGACGAATTTAAAATTTAGCTATAATATTTCAGAAATGGTTAATCAGCCAAAGCTCTAATTTTTTCAGTTCGAAGTAATATCAGTTCAATGTTTTGCTTTCTGATTTGAATTATTTGTGTATAATATTCTTTTCATTATAATCAGTCACAAACAACTATTCAAAACCACTTAACTGGTTGAATTTATCCTTATTTTTCATCTAGCATTAGCATTTTTTTAAATGCCAGTCATTAATTCTAAAATTATCTATACCTATTTCATAAGCTTTAAAAAAAATAAGAAGTGCATTCTTTATGTAAATTACCAAAACACGCTTACACATTAAAAAAAAACTGTAAACAACTGTGATGAAAATGAAATGGGAATTTTAAAAGAAGTAATAGATGAATGAATGTGAAATTTTTGTAAATATATTTAAATCACGTGGCCAACAGCTCCAGGTATCATAACACTAGAAATATGTCATTAACTACTGATAAACAAAAAAAGAAACTTATCGCCAAAGGAGAAACGTATTCTGTTAAAATTCTAATCAAGTCTGTTTTGAATATAAACTCATAAATTAAATTGCGAATATAAGAAATAACAGAAGATAGCAAAAACGAAGAGTAATAATATAGGATTTTATGATAAAATTTCGGCGGGAAATTCTTTTATTGTTTTCCCGAATTCTTTAAGTAAGCAATCATGAAAACATACACAAACGAGTAAACGATACAAGCATATTAATGACGAATTTTTGATGATTTATGAAAATCAATGTGTGTTTTCCTTCTGTTTTGCGTCAAAGATAACACGTTTTACGTAAAGAGACATCACCTGAAGATGTCATTTTAAATATTCTATTAGCAAGCAAAGCATTTTTGCAAAAAAAAAAGATCTTTTAAATAAATTATAAATTTTTGATATATATTTGAAGTAAAGAGACTTCAACTCCTGCTGTTTTTAATAAATTACTAAACAAAAAAAATATTCATTTCTTTATGGATTTTCAATAAACATACCTAGGCTACCATCATAATCCGATTATAGCTGTTGATGTTGTCTCGTGTCCCGCTTTACAACGGATGGAGGAGTGCAGTAGCTTCTGAGAGTATGGACACCATAAAATCACTTTTAATTTTCACATTTAATTCTAATGATTTGATATTTTAAACATGCGTGTAGGATTTAAAAATTAAATTGTTCTAGCACGTATGCCATTTTTCACTTGAACATGTTCTCTTGAAATATGTTCAAGAGAACATGAATATGTTCTTGAAATATGTTCACTTGAGCATGTATAGATTCCTCTGAAAAACTCAAAGGGATTTGTTTTCCAATGATTCAAAAAATTTGAGATAAATCATTTTATAGACGATATTTAAAACAAAACGGATTTTTTAATATTAATTGCCGAGTCGCACCTATATAAAATGATAAATATCGAAGGATAAATATCTTTGGATAAATATCGAAGTAGAATTCCCTAACTTCTTTTTAAATGCAGTATTCATATTATCCCCTATCCCCCCCCTCCCCAAGCGTTAGAAATGAGGGGAAGGGGCTGATTTTAAAACCAATAAGTTAAATATAAATTATTTTTGAATAATACGGTCAAGGAGAAAACTAATATATCTGATTTGTTCAACAGATTAATTAAATTGTCTTTAAGAGTCAACATCACAGTAGCAATTGTTTACAAAAGTATAATTAATACATGTAAAAACATTTGAAATGATGTTTAAAAAGTGACTGGTAAAATCGAAATGCCCATTATATGTGGATTTTTCTAACCATATCAGTAGAAGAATATCTCCTAAAATTAACAATACAATTAAAAGTTTATAAACAAATAAAAGTTCGCATTTTTTATTCAAGCATCTTTAAAGCGTGAAAACCTCAAGTCACTTTAAAGAATGGTCATATCAAAAATTTCTAAGCAAAGTTTGACTTTTTTTTAATTTGAAATACTTTTTAATGATACATCATTATAATAAATTTTAGATAAAAGAGTTGAGCGTTTCCAATGTCAAGAACGTATTTAATATGAAGCTATATTTATTAATGCTAAAAGCATAGTTATATGAATTTAAAATCAATATGTCCTTTTGCGCATTGTCGGTTAAATTGATAGGTATGTTGATATTTTTATGAAACACTGCTCAAATATACTTTGGATGCGGGAACTTGTACAACACATTTATTTTTTGAAACTTAAATCATTTTTAATTAATCAAAAACTAAACAAAATTCAAGTAATGATTTCTGAAAAACTCATTGCATTTTTAAAATTCTTTATTTTTAGAACTATATGAATATATTGCTCAATTTTTATGAATTTTAAAATTATTTCTAGATGTAATTTTCAGCTACAGCTTACATTACTGAAATTTAAATCAGTACTTAATTCATTATTTCATAATAAAATTTATAAAATTAACTTGACAGGTCAACTAGCTTGGATACGTAAATATAAATATTTACACAAAATCTATAATTTGTTTTAGATTTTACTATCAATGATTTATTTCTTTGAAATAATTAAAGAATTGTTTTGTATTCGTTTCGAATGAATTTGAATACCAATATTAAATACTGGAAAAATATTATTAAACAGTTTTTCATGAATGACTTAAAAGCAAAACTCTATGGTCAAATCTTTAAAATGAGCTAATAGCATATCACATTTTTATAACATTTTTAAGAACTTAAATATATGAATTTAATCCAGAAACTGAAATTTAAATAAAGAAAACTATACCTTTATTATAAACCACAAATGAAATTTTTTAAAATAAAACACAAAAGATAAATCTGATTCTAATTTCGAAATGAATAAGTGCCAAAAGATTTAAAAATGGGAAAATGGAGAATTCCAGTTTATTTTTTAAAAAATAACAGTAACTATTTTTTAAAATCAAATTAGTCTCAGAAATTGATAATTAATTTCGCATTCTTTTTATTTTTAATATTAAGTCAAATATTTAAAGAGGACGAGCTTTCACAAAAAATGTAATTCAAGAATTCGAAAACATGTTTTCATCGTATCAAATTTAAGAAAACAACATAGCGATCGATAAATCAACCATTGAAAAATTTAGAAAAACAGGAATAGAATGCTGTTAAAATCGTTGCTTTTATGTCGAAGGAAATTTAAAAGCTGAGATCAAATTAATTTTTTTTTGTATAATTCAGAAATATGACTTTGAAATTTAATTAATTTTTTTTTTTTGAAAAACTAAAAGTAAGAATTGGAAATTAAATTTTACATGAAAATGAATTTGAGATTATATGAAAAATTATTCTGTTTTGAAATTTAATAAGATTATGTAGAAAAGTTGTTAGATTTATTACAATCGAAAAGCTGTACTGCTATAAAGTTTTTATTGATGTAGATATTTCTAAAACTGAATCACGTTTAAAATGGAGTTATAATTGCAAATAATTCGTTTTCAAAAACAAGGATATCAGCCAAACTTGTCAAGGTTTTTTTTAATCTTTATTTTGTGATACTTATTTATAATAAAATATGTTCATTCCAGTCTGATACAAAAAAAAAGCAAAAATATCAAATTAATACTTTGTTATTCATTCCAAGGCATTTTATACTTTCTTCTATAAGAATATAAAGAAAATATTGTAAATTGCAAAAAATTCGAACTCCAAATTTGGATGAATTTCCAACGTTTTACGCATCCCTTTCGAAAATTACATTTTTGGAAAATGTCTGTCTCTCTGTACGTCCGTCTTGACAAAGATTACTCAAAATTTCATTAAGTTATTCCTATGAAATTTGGCATATGGTTTTTTTCAATAATATTATAGATATCCAGCAAATTATCAGCTAAATCCATTTGGAGGAAGTCTGTCTGTCCAGCTGTTCGAATATTACTTAACAAGATAATTCAAAAACGAAAAGAGCTAGACAGAAAAAATTCGACAGCTATTAAATTTTTTTTCGTATCTATCTATATATATATTTAACATATATAGTATAAGTTTCTATCAAATCTTAAGCCCAATCTACCAGGTAGCACATCCTGTAGCATAATATTGTACAATATTGTGCGATATTATATGATATTAAACAATATTCCACAATATTAAACAGCGAATATTGATCAATATTGTACAATATTTGTGTGCTACTACCCAGACAGCACATCCTGTAGCATAATATTGTACAATATTGTGCGATATTATATGATATTAAACAATATTCCATAATATTAAACAGTATTGCGAATATTAATAAATATTGTACTATATTTTTCTGCAACTAGGGCTAACCAGGAATTGACCATATACTGGTCTGTATTTTCAGTAACATGTATCATGGTCTGTATTTTTGACAACTCAAAAACGTAATGACATAAATATATCAAATTTGGTGTATGATTTTTTGACTACAAATGTAGATTTGTATCAAAGTTTTGTTTTAATCGGTTATGAATAAGATGCCTAAAACCTGTATTCGTTTTTAGGATATTATTAGCCACATGGCAGAGATTATTTGCTAAAAAACTCGCCAAATACCACACGATAGATTCAGTAATAATGATAAATTCACGCCAAAGGTTAATATTTCCTAGTTTTTGTACTTCAAGGCAAAGACATTTTCATTATAGAAAGTACAAGAAAGCTTACGAGAGATAATTTCCACTGGTTCATCATGGCATAGTTTTCATTGATTAGAATTTCTGCACTTAGGCTTTATTTTTTTTAATGAAACTTATTTCAGTTCTTTTGATTGATTTCATTTTATAGCCATTTTAACTATTCTATTAACTATTTCAAAACATTAATCACTATTTTGCTGATTGATGGAATTTCGGGTGGACAGAATAATGACTTTCTGTCATTTTTTATTCTACATTAATCTTATTTCATCAAATGCTACCTTCACGATTCGTTTACATTAAGAGGGAATATGCAGTTGCTTTTGCTTATTATTAAAAAATAATTTCAAACATTCATGCTTTTGTTGAATGTCAGGAATGGACTTAGCGCACGAAATTTAAATAGAGATTTGAATTTGAAAATTTTCGCAATAATTGCTATATCAAGTTATTAAAAAAATTTGTTTTTTTTTTTATTTTAATTTATTTTTAGGAAATTAAAATTAACAAAAAGTTTTTTTTTCATACTAATAATTTATTCTACAATTTTGTACCTTTGATAATTATGTCCAAGGTAATTTCTCTGATTGTGCCATTGATTAATAGTTTGCCACAATTAAGATTTAAAGTCCGTTTTGATTTTTTAAATTATTTTATAATTTACAAATTAAAAAGTTACATATGCTTGCATTTTTGATACTAATATAAAAAATTTCAGTTTTATTTTTATTCTTTCCAAAATGAACCTTTTCTTATATTTCTGAAAACTATTAGTTCTTGGGTTTTCAGAGCGTGATTTAATTTCCTAAATCATATATTATGTAATATTAGTTTTTAATCACTCCCTGTATATTATTAGATAAAACATGTGGTTTTGGAATGACTTGAACAGTATCCGAGATCTGTTTTTTAATTTAAAAACGTAATTAGACAGCACATCTGACATATGATCCAATGCTTAATCTTCATATTTTCATATTACGTGAGCAAGATGAATTTTTTATCAGCGATGTTTGATTCAATAAGAAATGGGAACACATTAGGTCTTTCTACAATAATATTTGGTTCCGGACTGACGATTCTTCAACATCCAAAATGTGCACTGATAACATACAACCAAGCCAATGGCGCATCAAGGAAAATCAAGACAGTTTCAATAACCTGAACCCAATTAAAGGAATATCATTGTGCTTCGGTTGTTGTTACTTATGGCACTTGCCACATACAAGCCCCACTGATACATCTGCAGATTTTAAAACGAAGATATGCGTCTCTTGTTTCTGAAGTAGCGCCAACTAGGGCCAAGAGTGTGACTTAGCTACACACTCATCGCATTTGCTTGCACAGCCCCCTTTTTGCAGGGGGGGGACAGTCACACATCTCACAGATGTGTGAATGTGTCCCCCCTGCAAAAAGCACACAGAAGAATAACCAAACCCAAACCGGGACTCGAGCCCGGAACTCCCAGAATACGACGAAGACTTGCTACCTCTGTGCCAGAAAGCTGACTTTGTGTTTCTGTTTCAGATATTAGATTGATTTCTAATTTTGATGATGATGATGTGTCCACTGTACAATGGAAAGACGGGTGAAGTAGCTTCTGAGGGTGCAATAGAACCCGAGGGCAGAAGTCTGACTTCTAGCTCACACACGTTACAAACCCTTTTTACGGGGCGGACTTCATTCATTCATCCTCAGATCGTTATTTAGGTATGGAAGAGAATGATCCTCTCTGAACCAGTACTCTCGACATGGAGAACGTTGAGATCACGACGGATTTAGTGTCCACCACACGCACATACACAATCTTTGGCTGACGGGTTCGAATTTACAGCTTAATCCAATGCTAATCCAATGCCCTAACAACCAAGCTATCACAACCTAAGACCTTTTTTATGGAACGGACTTCATTCATGCTTTTCATGCTTCCAGCTCGTACAAGGATGATACACAGACAGGCACTCGCTTGCACAGGCCTTTTTAACAAGCGGGCACTTTCACACACCTTACATATAGTAAGAACACAGAAAGACAACCATGTTCTAATCGGGACTCGGACACGGGAAGCCCAGATCACGAGGATGACGCGCTACCTCTGTACCAGGGAGCCGGCCTTTCTAATCTTAATGGACATTAATAATTCATTTTCTTCAATTTGTATCAATATAAATTAGAAATCAGCCGATTTTCTTTGTGTTTCTTTCTAGTAAGCATTTATAGCTATAGTTGACAATAGGGAGGAAGTCATACCTGTAATTACTTTTAATTAATTATTTTTGAATATGTTCCTAAAAGCTTGCATGTAAGCGATCTATATTTAACTTGTAAAAAAATATCAATATTTAGCATATTAGCATGTCAAACATAATAGGGAACATGTCACTGACAGAACCGCAATGAAATTTCGATTACCTAAATTTTTAATTGAAAAATGTCTATTAAATGGGAAAAGGGATATTTAAAATAACAGCATCAAAAACAATTATAATTAATAAATCGTAATAAATTAAAATTAATTTCATATTTTTAATAGTTTTAATTATAATTAATTTTTTAAAAAATCTGATCTCTATATTTTTGAAATAATTGGGGTTTTTTTCAGGTTTAATTTTTAATTTTTCTAATTCTAATTCTAATTTTTTTTTAAATTCTGATGAATCTAATTTTCTCAGCAAGCCCATTTGTACCTTATTCCCCCTCAATTCGGTTAATATAAAAATTAACTGCAAATTTTCTTACTTATTCCTCAAGTAATAATAATAATAAAGAAAGAAAGAAAGAAAGAAGAAGAAGAAAGAAATGGTAAAAAGAAGTAGCATTTTTATTTTTACGAGAATGGCTTATTTTTTTCTATTTGGAATAATTTGAATTCAGATAAAAGAACTCCCAAAATAGGTAATAACTTTCCAAAATGTTGCCAAAAATTCAAATATTCTTAAAGTTTGAAACTATCTTCAAGAAAAATAATGCGATAAGGTAGAAATATTAAAACTAAAAGTTCCTAACTGAAGTAACAATAATATGCAGATAGCACAGCTACTCGTGACAATAGTTTCCTTGAGTTGCGTTTATAAAATTATTTTCAATTCTTATAAGAAACGTAAATACTTCATAACCAAATTCATTTCATTCAAAATTCATTTCATTATCATTTAATCTTAACCCTTAAATTCCTTTTATTAATCATTTATAATTAATCATTAAAAATGCTATTAACCTCAATAGCAAAATCTAGTAATAAACAAGTAATATAAAAAAAATAAGTCAATTCCCATTCAGGTCAACAAAGAAAAGATTCATTTTAGTTATTTTTTATTAAATATAAATAGTTAATCAAAAAATTATACCTGACCAAAATAAACTCAAGTTGGTATCCGTTGAAAATAAATCAGAACAGACCCGGAGCAGAATTGGAACACTCTAAATTGACGTTGAATTTTCAACGCCAACTCAGGCAAAATAAATTTTTAATTTCCTTTATTCTATATTATTTTAATTCGAAAGCATTTCAAAATAAATCCGAAAAATCGATTAATTAATGTTTTATTTTAAATGCAGATAACTCTAAGAAAATAAACAGAATCGTTTGAAATAATAGACCAAAAACAAATTAAGCTTAACCTCATTAGCGTAGGGAAATGAAGACTTTTGGCGAGAAAGTTAGTTTTTAATTAATTAATAAAAAATTGAGAAATAATATTTGAAAAAACTGTATTAACAACAAGTGTCATCCACCACAAGTTAAAAAAATTTTACTTGAACTTGAAAAAA
>JAOUZG010043444.1:2736595-2748973 GCA_026289955.1 Argiope argentata | reverse complement strand
ATATATATATATATATATAAAATTAAAAATTACAAAAGCATTACCAAACACATTAAATCAATATTATAAAAGAGATATTTTTTTAAATTCTAAAATGGTGTAAAAATCACATTTGTGAAATAATATTTGCTGCATCTGTTGTGTCATCCTAGGCGAGTTATTTTGTGATTAAATCATTGAAGTCTGCTATTAGTATCCGAAGATAGAATTTTGGTTTTAAATAGGCTTTTCCTAAAAAACAGAAACTAAAATTTGCACAAAACTTTAATTGTAGTCACCAACTCCCAAATGTTATTTATTCAAATCATTAAGTTTTTTAATGTCGCTTGTGCAAATATTTGATTATACAGACCAACACATGGTCGAGCTCTTCTTAGAAGGAGTCCCAAATTTAACAGGTGTCAAAACCAGTGTTAATTATGAGTGCCGAATCTTATTTATCTAGCACTCTTCGCTTTATTATGAAATTATTTTTGAACAACCGGACAAACCCTCTTCTTCTCAGCGGAAATTATTCAAAGTTTGATATAACTTTGTTATATACTGTTGCTACTTATGACACTTGCCATGGACAAGCCCTGCTGTTACATCGGCAGATTTTAAGCCGGAGATATGCGAGTACGACTTAGCTACACACACATTACAGTCTCGTGCACAGACCCTTTTTACAGGGGAACACAGTTACACATCGCACAGATAGCACACAGAATAACAACCATGCCCGGGCCGGGATTCGAGCCCAAGACTCGTGGAACACGAGGAAGACGCGCGCTACCTCTGGGCCAGAAAGCCGGCGGTAGAAATCTACAAATGTGTAATTTTTACTGCAACGAACTATTTTTTAAAAAAATTACTCATGATCTATGTAAGTTACCATTACATTTGACGACTCACTAAGCGGATCATTTTTTTAACTCTTACATTTTCTAAATTTAATGTTTTTCTCTGAAATTTTTTTTATTTAAACATGAAAAGTTGTTGTTACAATTTCCACCCACTCAGGCTCTCATCCTCATGTGATTATATATCCGAGTGCGAACTTAGAATCCTTTTTGGATATAATTCAACAACTTAAACCTATAAAATTGCTGTTAGGTATTTTTTCTCGAAAAAGTACATTTCGATTGCACTGAATCGTTTCTTCGAGCATTGGAAACCATCTATCTCTCAACTTATAATGCCGGGTTTACACCTGTCTAATTATGAGACGGCCAGTCGTCAGCGCATGCGTAGAAAAGCTAAAACAAGCTGTTTGGTCGATGGCAAGTAATTGTTCAGATGGGACAACAGCATGCCACTGTATTGTATTTTATTTCTTACTGAGCATGCATTTCTAGAATTTCGCGGTGAGGTTAGGGAGTTGGGAGTGAATTTACTAATATATCATTACTTATCACAGATCAATCCGACATTTTTTGCTCTTTATTCTTTCTGATCTCAAGTTGTGTTTATTTATCATTTGATTTGCCCTTTCTTTTCTATAGATTTCCAGATTTAGGTACGTTAGCCTTTTTTTCTGTTGTTATTGTTACTTATGGCACTTAACTATGGACAAGTCCCCCGCTGATACAGCAGCAGATTTAAGCCGGAAGGAGAGTCTCTTGTTTTTGAAGTAGCGCTAACTAGAGACAATGTACCACTTAGCTACACATTCACCACATTCGCTTGCACAACCCCTTTTTACAGGGGAGGCTCAGTCACACATCTCACAGAGAGCACACTGAACAATCATATCCAAACCAGGACTCGAACTCGGGACTACCAGAACACGAGGAAGACGCGCTACCTCTGTGCCGGAAAGCCAACATCTTTTTTTTATATTTCACTCTGTTTCCTTGAGTAAATGTCCATCATTTTAATACGACACGCAGTGGAAAAGAAGGATTCGGGAACGCCAAAACGGCAATTTATGGCAAAGCAGAGAATAATTAAATCTATTTTATGAAACTGTAAAAAAAAAAAAAAAACATGAATCATTCCTTTCTACGTCTGCGCCACCTGCCGGCGATCTTATAACTGGTCGAGTGTAAGCCAGATATGACGAATTTGGTACAGAAATTGAGCTAATTACTAATTGCCAGATGACGAAGTCAAGTATAAACAAAACAACAAACTAATTCCAGATTGAATTATGAGTGGAGCATTTTAGAACTGAATCAAATATTTCGCTTAGTTGTAAAACATCATTTGACGTGATTTGGGGATAGTTGCTTATATCACTAAAGAGTACAATCAGTCAGAGGGAAAAAGATATAAAATAAACCGATTAAATAAAAGGCTGAATCAAAAACAAAAACAAAAATAGGTTTAACCGTTGTCTGATAAGTAATCTTGATAAGACTTAAGATTATGTAACTTTTCTTGACAAACACTTCAACATCGAAATAACCTGGGTGATTATCATAAATACCGACAAACAGCTTTTGAAGCTGCAATGAAATACTATCACGATTATATTTGGTGAGAAATAGCAATTTTGGCTCCCAAATATTAATCTTGAGTCTAACCGTAATCGTTTTGATTTGCCAAAGGAAATTGATTCTCATATATCTTAAAACAATTATCTATTTTTAAAAAATTGTATTATCTTAATGCAAAAAGTAGCTTTTTTTTAATAATATCAATTTGATTTTCGTCCAATTTTTCATTTAATTTTGATATTTTTATCATGTCAGAACATGATGTTGTTTTTGGCGTTAACTAAAATCCGTGGGCGAAAAATAAAAATTTTATTATCTGCACGAGCAACTCAAAAAATCAGCATTTAATAATGCGTTGCCATCGCATTTACAAAATCTCCGATTTAAAAAAAATAAGTTAATGACTACAGCAAATAAAACCGAGAAATATGTCGTTTTGAGCACTTGATTATATGAAATGAAATAAATAGAAAATGGGTTATTTTTGTTAAACAATAAATGTGAGACGAAGTTTTTTTTTTATCGTTTGCAGTACTAGAGTGACTCATTCGATATAACAATTAAAAGGAATAAATGTATAGTTTAACCTGCAAGAGCACGTGGTGCTTGGCCGTTCAAGAAATGACTTTCTGACGCGATACATTGAAATATGCATAGTAGATTTCCTATAAACTTTTAATTTAATTTGTTACGTTATCTGAAACATTGACATAAAGCTATGATAGAGTTCAAATTCTCGATCTAAACATTAGCACAAATACTTCCATCAATAATTCAATCTATAGTAGGATTTTCATCCATTTTTATTAAGTAATGCATAAACCTTTTTTATTAGATTTATATTGTCATTGTTGTTTCTAATGGTACTTTCCATGGAAAGTTAAATGACGCAGTCAGCGATTTTAAGCCTAGGGTGCGTCTCTTGCTTTAAGTAGCGCCAACTGAGGCCAAGAGTACGACTTTTGCTACTCACGCATCACATTCTCTTGCACAACCCCTTTTACAACGGGGGGGGGGCACATTCACAGATAGAACTAATGAAGGAAAACCATCCCTGATCAGAGACTCGATCCCAGGACGTCCAGATCATGGGGAAGACGCTCTATCTCTGTGCCAGGATGCCGGCTAGATTTATATGTGTTACTTGTATCAAATTACAAGATGAAATGTTTTATTAACTCCTTGGCATACGAATTTATTAATACGATAACGCATCCCCTTTTGGACATTTATTGCTTTTTTTTATTCTTATAATAATATAAGAAGCATTTCAGATATTTAAGCTTTTCTAATTGATTTTTACATTTCTAAATACTTAATTATGTCGCTTAATTTAAGATTTAATACTAAAAATTCCGTAGTTCGATGCGCCTGTCAGACACGTCAAGGCATGCTAAAGGGAATTACAATTGCTTAAGAAATACAATGCATATTAATAATTAAAACCTAAGAACCCTATAATTAGGTGCAGAAACCGGTCGCCAGATGCGGCTAGTTCTAAGAAATTGAATAACTCTTCTTATAAACATGAAACTGTATTGGACAGAATATTAATTATTAGTATTTAAAACTAAATTCTGAAATGTGTATATTCTGGACTCGTTAACTAATTGTGCCTAATTGTAACTAATTGTGTAATAGGGATGGCATAGGGGTAGCTGGTCTTCCCCGTGATCTGGGCGTCCCCAGGGCCCGACTTAGCCTAGTTGGGGCCCGGGGAAATAATTTCTTTGGGGCCCCCTCAGCTTCATTACTTCAGTAATGAAGAGCATTCATTAAAGAAGGAAATGTAAAATAAAATTTATATTAGATTTGGGGGCCCCCATTTATGTAGGGGCCCGGGGCAAATGCCCCGTATGTCCCTGTCTTAGTCAGGCCCTGGTTGTACCAGGTTCGGGCCCCAATTCAGACATGATTGTTCCATGTTCTATCTGCGAGATATATGAATGTGCCCTCCCCCACTGTAGAAAGGGGCCGTACAAGCCAATGTGATGAGTGAGTAGCAAAATTCGTTCTCTTGGCTCTAGTTGGCGCTACTGCAAAAATAAGAGATGCTGATTAGGCTTAAATCGCTGATTGCGTCAACGGACTTGTCCATGACAAGTGCCATAAGAAACAACAACAGTTAACTAACTGTAACCATTCTAGGCGTAGCCTTTATCGCTGTCAATTTCATTACAATCCATTTGATAGCACTTGAGCGATTAGGTTTTATAAATCATTTCCCAGCCTTTTCCCGACGACATGCAAAAGCAAAATGTTCTCAATCCATCACAGACACAGAACAAGAAACAATAACGAATTTATCCATTAAATTCGTAAATAAACAAAGGAGTAATTCTTCAGGCTGTTGATATCACATGAGCAGCGCGGAAAGAAGAGGAAGGGGTGGGGACGAAAGATAAAGTATTTCAGCATTACTCATTGCTAAAAATAATCTTTTGAAATTGATAATGTATTCACACGTTCTTATCTCATAAGTGGGCCGAAAAGGAAAGTGAAAACTGATAACCAAATTCAAAAAATTCGAAACGGTTTCGGAAAAAAGAAACTCAGATAATTCTTTTCCATTTCATCTCTTTTCAGTTTATCAGGAGGCGAAGTGTTAGTTGTAAATAGTTTATATGGCAGTTAGTTTAACTTTACATAGATAAGGGAATGTATTTATTTATTTAAATTGATAACCATGTTTTCATACAGTAAGTGTTGGCTTCGTTTTACTATTTTTATTCTTTGTGTTGTAAATTATTAAAGCTCTAAAAGTTTTGTTTTATCACACACTCTTTGTGGGGAAAGCATTAGCGGATTTTGACATTTTGAAATTTAAGCAAAGGGTGACTCTTTTAATAATTGGCAGGTGTAGTTTCAAAAGTAAGCACCTTCTAAATTTAATCAACATGTTAATGGCTTATTTTATTATCATGTCAGAATATGATGTTGTTTTTAGGATGAGGGTTTTGGCATCAACAAAAATTCGTAGTTGAAAAATTGAAATTTTATTATCTGCACGAGCATCTCAAAAAATCAATTTTCAATAACGCGCTGCCATTTCATTTACAAAAGCTCTGATTTTAAAAAATTAATTTCACTACTATAGCACATAAAACTTTAAAAATGTCATTTTGAGCATGTGATTATATGAAAGGAAATAAATAGGAAATGCGATATTTCTTTATAAACAATAAATGTGTGAACAAAGTTTTTTGGATCGTTTGCAATACTAAAGTGACTCATTCGATGAAGCAATTAAATTGAATAAAAATATATTTCAACTTGCCCGAACCCGTGGTGCTTGACCGTTCGAGAAATGATGTTCTGACATGAAACATTGAAATAGGCATAGCAGATTTCATTTAATCTTTATTATTATTGTTGTTGTTGTTGTTGTAAATTTGAGTATTTTTATAAGTATTTCATGGGAAAAATAAAATACTTCAAGATATAACCTAATTATTAACTCATAATTAACTTACTTATTGGATCAATTCTGCTTTTCTTCTTGTTGTTAGTTATGGCACTTTACAAGCTCGTTGATAGGACTGTGAGCGATTTAAGCCGAATGAGCGTCTCTTATTTTTCAGTAGCGCCAACTACAATCAAGAGTGTGAGTTAGCAACTTCATGCATCACATTCGCTTGCACAACCCCTTTTTACAGAGGGGTACTTTTACACAATTCGCAGAGAGAAAGAACACTGAAAAGAAATAATTGTTTTTGCACAGCATCAACGAATAACATAAAATTCTCTCCACCAAAAAGAATTACTGAAAAAAAGTTCGTTTCTAATGTCATAATAAAACTTTTATTTATCCATTCATTTTACAGTGCCTCATTATTTATTAATTACTATTTAATATCAAAAATAAACATCGATTTTTTTAAAGATATCGACATATTATTGTACAATTAACTAAAAGTTTACGATGCTTTTCGTTAGTTATTGTTACCTATTGTTAATATTGTTAATTATTCAATTTAATACCGTCTTTTCCTATCTTTTCATTTCTTTTATTTCAGCTAAAAAACACAGGCTTATTTAGGATTTTTTCTGAAAACTTTAACTACTTGAAAATTAATCGAAATTTCATTGTATTTCCAGTATAACTTCCGAAAATTATTATAGCACAAAAATAAATATTGGACCGATTCGAATTTTTAAAAAAATCTTTTTAATGATATCAATTTAATAGTTACACAAATTTAAAAAAAAAGATCTTGCCTAGTTTCTAAAGTATATATTACACAGCTGTCTTGAAATTCAAAGAGTTTTCGTTGTTTCATTAAATATTTAATAGAACTATTTTCCTTCATTGCTGAACTAAAGATGCAAAACTCTTTTTTAATATCCACTCTGTCGACAAGAAAAAAATAAAGATTAAAATGAAATCTGCTATGCATATTTCAATGTATCGGGTCAGAACATCATTTCTTGAACCGCCAAGCACTACTCGCTCATGCGAGTTAAATTATATTTCTATTCATTTTAATCGCTCCATTGAATGAGTCGCTTTAGTATTGCTAACGATCCAAAAAAACTTTGTCTCGCATTGATTGTTTTTTAAAAAATATCACATTTCCTGTTTATTTCCTTTCATATAATCACGTGCTCAAAATGACAATTTTCCAGGTTTTATTTGCAGTAGTCATCAACTTATTTTTTTAAATCAGAGCTTTTGGAAGTGCGATGGCAACATTTTATTAAAAGCTGATTTTTTTGAGATGCTCGTGCAGATAATTAAGTTTCAGTTTATCACCTACAGATTAAAATTTTTATTTTTAGCCTACAGATTTTTGTTGAAGACAAAAACCTCATCCCAAAAACAGCATCATGTTCTGGCATAGTAAAAAAGTGTTGTTAAAATTTTTTGAAATTTATAATATAGTTGAATCGGATATTTTTTTACTAGTGATACGATGTTACGAGGCTGTTTCTATTAGAAAGGGTCGTGCGCACAATGCCGGCTTCCTGGCATAGCGGTAGTGTTTCTTCCCCGTGATCTGGGCTTTCCTGGTTCGAGTCCCGATTCAGGCTTGGTTGTTGTTCTTCTTTGTTGTATCTGTGAGGTGTGTGAATGTGCCCTCCTGTAAAAAAGGGCTGTGCAAGCAAATGTGATGAGTAAGTAGTTTGGCCCCAGTTGGCGCTACTTAAAAGCAAGAAACGCTGATTAGGCTTAAATCTCTGGATACCACAGCGAGCTTTCACGTGGCAAGTGCCATAGGAAACAACAACGTTTACACAATAAAAAAGTAAGACACTTAAAATAACATGGCTTTAATGTCTTTTCAAGTCAGCTTATTTCGACGGAATCATGATCATTAAGTTATATTTGGACAAATAATCTGAAATCGAATATAGCTAATATTCCCGACGAATCTTCTAGTCGTTCGAGGCGACTAGTTATACTAATATGTTTAGAATAGAATGAATCTTGCCAATTCATAGCGGCACAGAATTTATTTTAAAATTCTGAATTAAAATTTTAATAAAAAAGAATGAATAATTTTTTTGCCAAGCAAGTCACTATTAATTTTATCGTAATAAACTTGTTAGAAAATATATTTAAAAATTATCACACCCTATAACACCAGAGCGCTGTTTATTCAAAAATTTATACCAAAAATATCCATAAGAATATTTTTTTGTCCATGGTTATTATTTAATATTTCAATTTACGAGTACTATGAAATATCATCGAAAGATAATTAGTTATTGTGGTTCCCGTCTTCCGCTTTACAACGGAAAGAAGGATGCTGTAACTTCTGAGGGTATGAGCACCCATGGGAAGAAGTCTGATTTCAACTCACACACGTCACAAACTCTTTTTACGAGGCAGACTTCATTCATGCATTTCATTCATTCATCCACAGATCGTAATTTAGATCTGAAACAGAGAACGATCACCTCTGATCCAGTACTCCAGGTGGTATTACTCTCGTCATGGAGGACTTTATGACCACGATTGATTTAAAGTGCGCCAGCCACCACACACACGGAGAGTCCTTGGTTGGTAGATTGAAACTCACTGCCCAAAGGATGTGAATCCAACGCCCTACCAATCAGGTTATCCCGGCCCGAAAGGTAATTATTAATAACGATAATGAATAAAAAATAATTGTTTATAATCTAGCAATTCAGAATTATTGAAACTTAATCATAAACATACTTTTTTAGTCTGATATATCACTCATTTTCTCACGAGAGAAACTTTAAATAAATTTCGTCATCTTCTTTATAAACGTAAAGAAAATATAACATCATTCATACATTTTTGTACTAGAAACCCACATAAAAGGACAAACAAATAAAAAAAATACAAAATTGAATTTTAATAAGGAGTTTTGATTATTAAAAATTTAATTTTACTAATATTGATTCATTAAAAATTAATTATTTTTCAATTAGTTAGGATTTTTATTATAACTTGTTTATATCTTATCTATTATGCATATACATATTTAAAACAATAAATAAATTTTAAAATAAAACATATATCAGACAAGAAAACTCATGACTTTATTGCCAATTTTGAATACTAACTATTCATGGCTTTTTTTAATAATAAAATTTCTGTACACGTAAATAGATATTTAATTAAAAGTCGTCTGAGGGCTGATTTTCTGAATGAATTTTTAAAAAAAGCATTACGAATCGAATTAAATTCAATAAATGTTTTTCATTGGTATTTGGACAAATAAAATAATTTCGAAGTTTTTCAACGGATTCTATAGAACTTTTAAAGGTTGGCTAAGTAATTTCTTCATATTCTTCATTGCTTAATTAATTAAATAACCGGTATAAAAAGGTTGTTAATTATCCTAGTTTTAAGGGGGGAAACCTTAAGCGCCTTTTTTAATTGCTGAAAAGAAATAACGGCTGATAGAAAAATAACGAATAACGTTAGAAAGGGGTAAAACGACGTAAAACCGAAAATTTGAGCCATTTAAACGCAGTATTTTATTGCACTATTTGTTATGAATGAAATATCAATCTAACGTTTCAAATTAAAGCTTAAATTAGGGGAAGATGATAAATGGAAGATGGAAACAATGTAGAACAATAAAATAACGATGTAAAAATTCTGAAGTGTCCCAAAATTAATGCAAGATTTAAATTTCTTATACCATTCGTGCAGTAAAGGGTTGGCAACCCTACTAAAAACCTATTAGACAGCTGATAGCTCAGAATTTTTAAAAATGGGGCATTACAGTTTCCAAGATGATACCAGAACCAGGGTCTGACTAAGGCAGGGGCATATAGGGCAGTTGACCAGGCCCCCACATAAGTCAGGGACCAAATCAAATAAAAATTTTATTTTTACGTTTCCTTCTTTAATGAACGTTCTTAATCATTGAAGTAGTGAAGCAAAGGAGGCCCACAAAGAAGTTTTTTCCCGGGCCCCAACTAGATTAAGTCGGACCCTGACCAGAACATCCCACTATTGGGAGGATGTTTGGCCCCCGACAGATTTAACATACACTAGATCAGAGCCACCGCCTACTAAGGCAAGGACATACAGTGCAGTTCCCCAGGGCCCTCACATAAGTGGAGGGCCCCCAAATAGAATAGAAATTTTATTTTACATTTCCTTCTTTATTGAATGTTCTTCATTATTTAAGTATTGAAGTAGAGGGGACCCAAAAAAAGTTTTCAATCGGGACCCTAACTAGGCCAATTCGGGCTCTAGACCTCTGAGAACTAAGAGGGCAATAAAACTTTCTATGGGTCTGGAACAGTGATCGTTTCCGCCATTACCGATTTTAACTAAGCGATTGACTGTATTCAGCTCTGGTTATCTGAAATCCGTTCGTTTGATATTATAAATAATTTTATGCATTAAAATTTTATAACATCGCCTATATTCTTTTGCATTAAAATTTTATAACTTCGCCTATGTTGTTGTTGTTGTTACCCATCCCCTTGTCGTACGAAAGCCTACACCAGATCCAAAAGGCTCCGACGCAACAGTCCTCCAAAAATGAGTTCCTGATCATCCAACAGCAGTCTCTAAAAGGCGCCAAGGCAATAAAGAAGATGAGCAGGAATGACAGAGATGGAACAGGAAGAAGAAGAGAAGGTCTTCTCTCGATTCAAGAACAAACATTTCAAGTGGCCATTCCTAAATCTTTCCATGGTCGTTTGTAAAGGTCTGGGGCCGCTGCATAATAAAAACAAACCAGGACCCTTGACAGCATACCAATGGTGGACCGGAGGAATACGCCAAGCAGAGATCAATTTAAGACTATTAAAAGAGTTCATTTCCGAGGGGGGTTTGTTCGTCTAAAGACGCCCATGGGCAGATCACAACCTTGCTTACACATCGCCTATGGATTAATAAAACGAGATATTGTATCATACTTGATTATCATGTGAGGTAATTAAGGTTATTTATTTTTCCTTAATACCAGGTTTGTTTGTTTTTTCGTTATAAGCTTAAATGTTAAGTATGCATTAAGCCTAAAATCCTTTCTTGTCTCTTAGCATTAGATTCTTTATTCATTGCTTAGTGTAAAAAAAGTGATTTAACTATTCATATAATTCAATTTGTGTAATACTAAT
This sequence comes from Argiope argentata, assembly GCA_026289955.1. Taxonomy (NCBI): domain Eukaryota; kingdom Metazoa; phylum Arthropoda; class Arachnida; order Araneae; family Araneidae; genus Argiope; species Argiope argentata. The sequence goes on along the minus strand of JAOUZG010043444.1, from coordinate 2,737,997 downwards.
AGCAAAATAATTTTGTTTGCTTATAAAGTTTTTTTTTTTTTTTAACTTCATCAAAATTTTATTTTTTCCTTTGTTTCCCTAATTTTTTGGTTTGAATTTTTTTCAAACTTTTTTTCGCAGGAAATATTTTACTTTTAAAAATAATTGTAAACAGGTCGATAGCTTCTGAAGTTCAGAAAAAATAACATTATTATGTAAATAAAACCATCAGTATTATTGAGAGACAAAATGCTGGTCTATGTATAATATTAAATATCTGTATTAAAAATATTTGATTTGTTGCTGTCGTTATTTATGACTTTTTTTCAAGCCCACTGACAGGCCCTCGGTGATGTAAATCAATGGAGCGTCTCTTTGTTTTACAAGTAGTGCCACCTAGGACCAAGAGTACAACTTAGCTACACACACGTCTTAACCCATTTTATTGCCGGACTTCATTCATACATTTTTATTCATTTATCTACAAATTGTAATTTGGATCTGGAAATAGAGAACGATCTCCTCTGACCCAGAATCCTCAGTGGTATTGCTCTCGATATGGAAGACTTCGGCCTCCACACACACACTCGGGGAATCTTTGGCCTGCTAGGTTCAAACTAGCAAATTAAGAAATACGAGTCCCACGCTCTGCCAACCAGGCTATACCGGTCTTTAGATATTTGATTTAACAAACGTAAAAGCTTTAAATAGATTGAACGACTCTGATTACGATGGAAAGAATGAATTTAGTGAAATAATCAACAAATGGTGGAGCATAATAAATAGAAAAAGTCTTCAAAAAGTTTATGACAAATAAGAAAAAAATAATAAACCTGTCAGAAGAGATAACACTCTTCTCGGAGGTCTCTACCAGATTCGCTTTCAAGACGCAAATGCCAATAATGTGGCGTGATTTTTTTTTAAAAGTACCAAAGCTCGATGACCTTTTATCTTCCACCTGACCGTATTGATGTCATGGTGACAAAAAAATTATGTTGAGCATAAATATTTAATTGCGGATAACTTTTACAATAAAAGGTTACTGTAATAGTTAATTTTTAGTTGAATTAATTAAAGGAGAGAAAATAAAATGAAGAAAAAATCACCCATAAGGCTAGGTCTGCAACCTATTATATTTTATTTGTCAGAATTAGTGCATTGGCCATTAGCGAAAACAATTTCATCATGACGTGGGTGGGTTGGCTTACACTGTTTTTCGTTGGAATCAGGTTTCAAGCTTGCTACATTCCGGTTTTGAAACCGAGACCTTATCATCAGGCCACCACAGTACTAAGATAGATCAAAAATAATTGCTGTTAGATATTTTTGAGAAATTGAAGTAAAGCCCCAGAACCTAAATTAATTAACTTTTGAATTTCGAAAAGTTTGGCGTGATTCTCCCTCTTTAAGCGAAGCACATTTC
>JAOUZG010043444.1:2700471-2726595 GCA_026289955.1 Argiope argentata | reverse complement strand
ATATATATATATATATATATATATCGTTTGCAGAAATGTAAGGAATAACTGCTAAATTGGTAGGAAAGTTATATCTACTAAAACCTGTTATATACTATTAAACTGATTGAAATATGACAGAATTGTAGACGATATCTGTTAAAAAATATGGACAATAATCTTTTAATTTTTTCCCTTGGTTATATTAAGATATTGCATTTATTTAAAAACTTCAACGCTTTTAAATAATATCATTTATATTTTGAACTAAATCTATTTGTACTTTATTTTTATAATATCTGTGATCTTAGTAGTACTTAATTTGCTATTATGCTTCATTTTGTAGAAAACAAAGTGGTATTCAAACCACAATATTTCATAACTTTTATTTGAGAATAGAAAGAAATTTGTAAATATTAAAATCTGCCTTTGCTTGTCAGCTTATCGGAAACAATTCTTTAATGTTAAAAACAAAATAATGTAGGAAAATTAGATACCTTTTAACTTAGAAAATAACTTAAAATTACTATATTAACATAATATAGGAAAGATAAAGTTTATTTATTATATAAATAGATAAGAGTTGTATAGAGTAGTAAAGAGAATCACTAAATTTATCGTTAGAAGATTTGAAATTACAATACTTTTACCATGGATTACCATATTAATGTTGTTGTTCTCGTGTTCCGCTTTACAACGGAAGGAGGAGTGCAGTAGCATATGAGGGTATGGACCTCTGAGCATCCGAAGGCAGAAGTCTGACTTCCAGCTCATACATATAACAAACCCTTTTTACGGGGTGGAATTCATTCACGCATTTCATTCATTCATCTTAAAGATCGTAATTTAGATCTGGAATAGAGAACAATCACCTCTGACCCAGTATTCCAGTGGTATTAATCTTGGCATGGAGGACTAGATAACCACGACAGATTTAACGTGCGCCAGCCACCACACACATGGAGAGTCTTCGGCTGGCGGTTTCGAACTTGCAACCCAAGGGATTTAAATCCGACGCCCTACCAACCTGAATTTTCATTAATAATGTTGAATTAGTGGCAGATAAAACTGTTTATCAAACATTTTTAAATCAATTTCTATTATTCGCCTTTGGTGAACAGCTATACGAATTCAAGATAATTGGGGAGGGGTAATTGTTCTCGCAGGCACAAACACTATACTAGATTCGCCAATTTTTATTTCATATTAAATTACTGTCATCATTGATCAAATGAAGGCCGCGTGAATTTAATATTAAACCAGTATTGCAACTACCGCTCATTTCAGAATGAAGTTTCAAAAGAATGAAGTTTCACAGTCCATTTTCTGCTGGTTTATTGGAGTGAAAGGTAGAAGATTCTTGATGACACATCTAGGGTTTATGCGGCTTTAAATGAAACCAAAATTTTTAAAATAGCTTAGTAAGTTCGAGTAGCGAACTCATTCTCAAAATTTATCCTTAGAGAATATATATCGTGTATTTTCGATGTGTGGGTGCGTGTGTAGTATACTTTTGCAATTGCATGACCAAAAGGAAGACGAATTCAGAGTTATCTTCAATTTATTTTTTCATGGCAGGGCATGGGTTGTTTATGGGGACCAAAGGTGGACGCGTCTGTTCGTATCAGAACACAAAAGTAAAACCTTTCGAAATTTTTTCTCTTTGACTAATATATTTTTACAGGGGATGTCTTTGATGCGTATCGATTTAGAAAAGGGAATTTTAGCTATAATTAGACATAAATCATGAGTACTAGGAATTTTTATCCCTTTTGTTGGAGTATGATATTTAAAGCTTAAGCAATTTTATTAGAGCGTTTGCTAAATATAATTAAATTTAAAAAATGATATTCAGATCCGAAAATAGATAACGTCTTGTAATAAAGTAATATCAATGAATTTAAATTAAGAAATACGAAATCATTTAAGATATAAATTAAATTCATATAGATAACAGTGACATAAAATATGTATTATAACATACAAAAATAAATAAAGTGTATTTTGTTACCGTTTAAATCGTATTTCTTATCCATAATTTATTACCCTTTTTTGATTTTAGGATTGCAGTGTATTATTTCGTGGAAAACAATACCTGTAATATTTTGACAGCAGAAACATCTTATGAATGGAAAATGCGTAGGATCTTGTCCTAGATATGGCTTATACAAATGATTATTAATTTTTCTCAGGCTATTTTTTTATTTACTTTTGTCTCGGGTTACTTTTAGATGATTTCCCGTTATGTCAAACATCAAAAATTATTGAATGTATTGATATTTTATCTTTATTGCAATAAAAACAAATTTCTTTCTATTATAACATTGTATTACTTCTAGATATAACTTTTGTAAATGCTTATAAATTCTACTCGTTCTTCTTTTCAATTTATTTTTGTTTCAGCTTACTTTCATATTTCACTTTTCGGAGTATACCTTTGAATCATTGCACATTATGCCATACATCATGGGTCATTGTATTTATCGCATTTGTTTTTTATTACAATAAAAATAAATTTGTTTTTATTATAATATTATAGTTCATTTCAAACAGTAAAAATGCAGAAACGATAAATTTTACTAAGACAAAAAAATGAAACGCAAATTACTGCTGAATTTTCCAGCATTCTTTTACAATTTGTTGTTGCTGTTTCCTATGATATTTGCCACGGACAAGCCGAAACATTTTAAGCCGAAATGAGTGTCTCTTGTTTTGTAGTAGCGCCAACTAGGGCCAAGAGTACGAAAACTGGACCAGCATCCTGATACAATGGTAACGAGTCTTCCCTGTGATCTGAGCGTCCTGGGTTCGAGTCCAAGTTCGGTTGTTGTTGTTGTTACTTATGGCACTTGCCATTTGTACAAGGCCCCCGCTGATACAGCAGCAGATTTAAGCCGAAAGGAGCGTCTCTTGTTTTTTGAAGTAGCGCCAACTAGGGTCAAGAATACGAATTTTGAGACACACGCATCACATTCGCTTGCACAGCCCCTTTTTACAGGGGTGGGGGGGAAGGTACATTCACACACCTTACAGATAGAAAAACCATGCCCGAACCGGGACTAGAACCCGGGACTCCCAGCTCTTGGGGAAGACAGTTTACCCCTATGTCAGGACGAGGCTTTACAATCGAGCATTCTTTTTCGTTTCTTCTTTTTATTTAACCTGCATTTACCGCAATCCTGGTCATTACCGTTTCAAATAAAAAAAATTATCATTTATGTGCATTTTACTATGAAAATTTTATTTTATTAAATATATATATATATATATATATATATATATATATATATATATATATAATAGTTTATCACTTGCCACTAAAGCTAAATTTTTATTTCAATGCAATTTTATCACCTTACTATAAAATATAATGTTATCTAATTGCCCTCTGCGTTGTTGTCCCAATCTTACTTATGACATTAAAGAATTTTCAAAATCTTGTTCTAATTGCCAACTTATTAAGAAATAAGTAAGCTAATACATTTCCATGGAATTTCTTGGATTAGATTAGGCTTGTTGTAATAATAATTATTAAAATAATTAATTTTTCCATCTAAACAAAATTTAAAGGGTATTTTGCTGCATTGTATCTTAGGCTTAATTAGTTTTTCTTTATATTACTTTTAAAATGTATTTTAATTACATAGTTGTGGTAATTAACATACGCAATAAAAAGAAATTATTTAATATGAGCTCAAAACGCTTCATTATATATCCAATAATTAAAACAATGAAAAATATTGCTATAAAATAGGAGCATTTGAAAAAAAAATCTATTAACATCAGAGAAAATATTATATGGAAGTAAAAATAATATTACTGAAACTTTTATTTTATTTTAAATCTTAAAATGAATTTTGTGTTATATACTGTATAATACTATGAAATAATTTTAGCTGTTAAAATTGTGATTAATTTTACTTAAAAATATAATTAAAATTTTGCTCTAATCTATAATTATTAACATGTTAAAAAGTATGAATGTATTTGAAAATAAGCTATCTAATAATTTTTATTGCAAATTAAATAGCATCTTTATGTTCAAAATTTAGTAAACATTTTTATGTATCATATAAAAATTTATAACGATCATTAATTACAAATTTTTCACAAGCCCCATTACTTTGTTTAAAAACCTGATGTTAATTATTTATATTAATGATCATAAAAGTCGATATTTTCAAGACTATTCAGCTATGATTAAAAATATCTTTAATAAAAGAAGAAATTCAACTATCTGACCATTCTCAATAATTTTGAGTCAAGTAATGCTACTACTTATGTGCTGTTTGTTTCGGTATCTTGAGATTACCACTTTTCGATGATTGTATCTCGTTAAGGGGTGAGACAAGGTTGGATGAGAGAATTCTCGGCATTCTTCTTCATTCTTTATCTTGATTTCCACCCCGTTAGATATTTTTTCATTCAGTTTTTTCCTTTCGTCTATGTGAGTTCCATGTCGTTTTGTTTTAAGTTAAAATTGCGAATTCATGGCTTATATGACTAGTTCAAAAGGCAGAAAAGCTTACAGGATTTGCACAAAGAATGTTTGCATAATATCATTAAATATGGTAGATATTATTTGCCGTTGCTAATTTCAAAATAATCGATAACAAATAAAAAACAAGAAATATATATTTAAAAAATTAAGTCAATTCCTACTTAGCCCAAAAAAGTAATTTTTTATTATCATGTCAGATCATGATATTGTTTTAGGAATGAGGTTTTGTGGCGTCAACAAAAACCCGTAGGCGAAAAATAAAAATTTCATTATCTACACGAACATCTAAAAAAATCGGCTTTTGATAACGGGTTACCATCGCATTTACAAAAGCTCTGATTAAGAAAAATAAGTTCATGACTACGGCAAATAAAACCTAAAAATATGTCATTTTGAGTGCGTGATTATATGAAATGAAATAAATAGGAAATGCGATATTTTTTTTAAACATTCAATGTGAGACAAAATATTTTGGATCATTTGCAATACTAAAATGACTCATTAAAATGAATAAAAATTAATTTAACTTGCAAGAGCAAGCTTTGGTTGGCCGTTCAAAAAATGATATTCTGACAGGATACATTGAAATATGCATAGCAGATTCCATTTTAATCTTTTATTTGTTACTTTTCTTAAATAATTACAGTATAAATAATTTATGAAGAAATTACTGATTTTCGCAAGAATTGAACTCGCATTCTTCAACTTCATGTGAAAAATACTGAAATCTTCGCATTTTACCAATTGAGCTACTGCCGGTTGATTGTACCTTTTATTACAAACTACTAAAACTGTATTTGAAGTATTAAAAATAAATTTAATTACGAACTAAATTTAATAACGAATTAATATTTGAAAAAACTGTATTAACATCAAATGACATTGAGTAGATGAATAAAAAGTATTTTATTATCGATTGAAAACCTGAATAAGATGTATCTACAAAATATTGATAGGGAGAGTATGAACTAATGGTAAGATTTGAAAAAGAAGTTTTTAAATAGAAAAAAAAATTATTATTATTTAAAAACTGAGTTATCAAATGATAAGAACAGAAATAAATCTTCAATTTATCCATCAGAATTAAATGTTTAGTCCTCTTACAGTAAATAAAAATTGTTCTAAAATATTTTATTGCTAATTAGAATTTTTTTCTCTCAACATTACGAGCTTTCTAATAATCCGAGTTTATTTCATTGTTAAATGTTGACATATCCTCTTTTCATATTTCCTCTCATTCCTATTTTGACTATATAAATGCATCCCGGAGCATGCGTAAAAGGGTTGAAGGTTTCCGAATTCGTGAATGGACAATATTTACTTTTAAATGTTTGGTGATGATACAGTCTTTCCTTTTTACTACGGTATCCTCATTTTTAAAAAATGAATGAAATGAAATCAAAATTCATATGTAGATTGTGGAAGGCATGAAGTAGATGAATTCAACTAAAAATTAATGCGAAAACTTATATGAAAAATAGATGAACATATTGAAAATCTAAAAATGTTTATGGATAAACGAATATTTTTGGCTTCAAAAATGCTTGCTTTTCCTTTCTGCGTGCTTATTTTTTATCAGTCGGGCATTAATGAAATTTTGCGTAATTCAGTTTCCATGCTTTCACTTTAATTTTTAATTTTAATATTTTTCTTTCCGGAAGTGCTGAAACCTCCCTCAGTAGCAGCTTTCTTTGTTAAATGCATTTATTTTTATTTATTTATTTGTAAAAAAAAACGGATAGGTTTTTATTTGTTCATTTTCGGAATTCATGGGCCTATCCCTTTGGCGGTCAATATATGTAATTGGTTTCATTTCATTTTTTAGTTTTACCTGTAAAGATCACTAAACAAGATGAGTTATTGTATGTTCATTTCTTTTCATATATGAAAATCATCATGTTCATTTCATATATATATATATATATATATGGGCAAGCTCGCTAATGCCTACCAGCGATTTTTAGCTGAATGAGCATCTCTTGTTTTGAAGTAGCGCCATCTAGGGCCAATAGTAAGACTTAGCAACTCATCCATTGCATTCGCTTGTACAACTCCCTTTTACAGGGAGCACATTCCTTACAGATGGAACACAAAAGAACAACCATGCCCGAACCGGGACTCGAACCTGTTATGCCCAGACCACGATGAAGACATGCTTCTCCTATGCCAGGACGCTGACAAAGATATGCAATAAATTATATAAACTGTTTATTTATTTTTTGATTGTTTTCTTTTTGTTTTTTTCCCGAGAATTTGAGAGTCTTAGTATAATCGAAATCTTTTTAAAAAAGATTAGAATGAAGTCTGCTATGCACATATAAATGCATCATGTCAGAACATCATTTCTTGAACGTCCAAGCACCACGTGCTCGTGCGAGTTGAATTATATTTTTATTCATTTTAATGGTTTCATTGAGTCAGTCACTTTAGTATTGCAAACGATCCAAAAAAAAAACTTTGTTCTCGCATTGATTGTTTAAAAAAATATCCCGTTTCCTGTTTATTTCGTTTCATATCATCACATGCTCAAAATGACATTTTTCTAAGTTTTACTTGATGTAGACCTTAACTTACTTTTCTTAATCAGAACTTCTGTAAATGGAATGGCAACCCGTTACCAAAAGAGGATTTTTTTGAGATGCACGCTCAAATAATAAAATTTTAATTTTTTTTTCTTAGGGTTTTTGTTGAGAACACAAAACCTCATTCCTAAAACAATATCATGTTCTGACATGATAATATTAAATTATTTTTAATTATGTTCCATCTGTCTCAGTTTGGTCACAAAAACCTGCCGACTATCCAAGACATCTCAAGTCAGTCGAAGTAGTATTTAGGGGAGACACATTAAATCTACTTCTAACTGCAACAAGAATAATTTAAAAATTTAATTTACTTATATTGAAATGTAAATATATGTTGTTTATAATTTTAATGCAAAATTCAGAACCAGCTTTGAATTTTGAATTCTTTTTTACTGTTGTTGTTGGATATTTCATCATCCAGTGTTTTATATGCAAAGATATATTTAATCAAGATATGAGCAAAAACACTTGTATTTATGACTTTTGAATTGGGTATTTTTGGGTAAAATTGGGTATTTTTGACTAAGCTCATTAAGCTGGATATTAAAAAGGTTTATCATATTCATAATTAGTAAATTAACAAAAACTTTTTATCCCTAATTATTGATATATGAATTCGAATAAAAATTTATGAAATTAAAACGATAAAAAAATCAGTTTTTGAACAAAAAGAGCTGAAAATTTAATATGATGGATTCATTTCATGGTATTAGGTAAATCATTTAAATACAATTATTTATTTATAGTATTTCAATGATTTTTATTATTATTATTTTATTTAGTTATTTATTTTTGCTTTTTCTTATAAGTGCATAGAGAAAGTACAACAAAATTTTCGAACTCAAGATTTTTGTCAATCTCCTCACTTTAGACCTACATCCCTAAGGTCAAAAAATAACCTTTAAAAAATGTAAACGATAACTCAAAAACGCTTGAGCTAGACAGACGAAATTTTGTATATGTTCTTTCACGAAATTCGCAGAGTCATATCCAATTTTTAGTGAAATCTTCTAAGAGGAAATCCTTCTGTCCGACTGTTCGAATATAAGTTAATACGATAACTACAAAACGAAGAGTGTTAGAGTAATAAGATTTGGTATATAAACTTAATATCTATAGTGTAGACGTATATCGAAGTTAGAACCAAATCCATGAATGGATTGATTGTCTGTCTGTACTTTTGAAAACATTTAAATGTTATAGTCCAAAAACGCTACGACTTAAAAATATCAAAGTTGGTATGGGATTTTATAGCAGCAAGAGAAGATGTGTTTTTTTTTTGTCAATTTTTGATGATGATGATGTCGTGTCCGCTTTTTACCACGGAAAGAGGGGTTCTGAGGGTATGGATCCCTGAGCACACAAGGGCAGAAGTCTGACTTCTAGCTCATATGAGGATGAAACGACACACAAACGCTTGCACGGCCCCTTTTTACAGGGGGGGCACATTCACACATCTCACAGATAGAACAACCATGCCCTAGCCGGGACTCGAGCCCAAGATTCCCAAAACAAGAAGAAGATGCGCTACCTCTATGCCAGAAAGCCGGCTTGACAGCTCTTTATTTAAATCTTTTAAAAAAAGTCGTCTAAAGCACAAATTCGATTTTCGGATACTTTTAATGGTATGCCAAGGATTAGTCGCCAAATAACTCGCCAAGAATCAAACGATAGATTCAGTAAAAATGCTGAATTTATGCCAATGATTACTATTTTGTTAATATAGCACTCCGATGCTTTGCAAAGCGTTTGAGAGATAATACTTTTATTAGAGAATTCGCTAGAAAGTGTTGGAGACCACTCAAGCTGGTTTATCTGTTAATTGAAACTGAATATTTAATTTTCTCGTCATTTTTGCTTTGATTAGTTTCTCTTTCTCCTTCCCCCGACCATACCCAACTATTAACCTTTTGTCCATCGACAATGTCTATCCCTTATTGCCTTAATTCTCAAAAGGGCAATTGCGGCTTCACAATGAAACTCCAGATGAGTAAGTAGATTGTCGTTTCTACCTTCTGTTGAATGTAACAGCCATCCAGTGACAACGGTCGTATTAAGTGCATTTACAAACCCACTGCCATTTCTTATTGATAAACTATGACAGTAGGTTTCAACATTTTATGCAAATTATCGACTCCACCCATATCCGAATTATATTAATGAATGCGATTTCGTTGTTCGATACACACCTTCCTTTTTGCACACGAGAATCATTTTTAGATGGTTTATTCAAAGAAATGAAAAGAACAATATGAAAGAACAATCAATCCAGAACTATTCTGCTGGCGGAACATAAATGCTAATTCGTTGTAGCATTTGTAATCGAATGAACTAGATTATGAACAATAATATCTTTTTTGTTCTAAATTTGAAGGATTTCTCTTTTCAGAAACAGAATGATACCTGAAATACTGAGAAATGTTCTTTTTAGTTTTCAATTTGAACTCAGAATAAAAACTCTTTCTTTCAGAGATCAGTAGCAACAAGTCCAGGTTTCCAATAGGGAAAACGTAAGTTTAATGAAATGTAAAGAAACTAATTCTTATTATATTTTATACGCCATTTGAAAAGGACATTTTTTAAACATGTCTATAGATTTTTTTTAAAAAAGTATGTGAATTTTTATGTTGGGCATTAATTTTAAATTTAAAAAAAATCAATTTTTTAAATTTCTCTATATTGCCCTTTTTATGCCTGAAACTAAATTTATGAATTGATAAACCAAATCTCCCAATTATAATTTCAATAATTTCTCAGTTATCATTTTTAAAGTAATAAAAATTTTCAATCCAATGTTTTTAATCGGAATTATTGATTGAAAACAAATAAAACAACAGAACCAAATAGTCTAATCATAAAAAAACCTCAGCAAATGACACATTCCCTATCTTTCCTTTCCTATCTTTCACTCTTTCATTTTTATGTTTTTATTTTTGTAATCAGCTCATACTTTAATTTTAGCATCTGTACCTGCTTACTATGTATTGTTTCTTTAATTACAATAAACATATTTCGCAACACATTTTTCAGGTAGAAAAAATAAACATACTAAGGAATGCATTTTTCAGGGAGAAAAAATGAATATATTTCGATATATATTTTTTCAGGGAGTGAAAAATAATCATATGTCGGAATACAATTTTTAGGGAGAAAAAAATAAACATATCTTGGAATATATTTTTCAAAGAGAAAAAATAAATACATTTTGGCACGTATTTTTTCTGGAAGTAAAATATAATCATATCTTGGAATATATTTTTCAGGGAGAAAAAATGAGCATATTTCAGAATACATTTTTCAGAGAAGGAAAATAAGCATATTTCGTAATACATTTTTCAGGGAGAAAAAAATATATATATTTTTTGGAGTATATTTTTCTGAAAGAAAAAAAAATAAAAATATTTCGGAATACATTTTTCAAGGAGAAAAAAAAAACATATTTTGGAATACATTTTTGGGGGATAAAAAATAAATATATGATAAAGTATATTTTTCAGGAAGAAAAAAATATATATATATATTGGAATGTCTTTATTAAATCAACGTTTATGCATTAACTTTTAAAGACTCAGAATCTAAAAAAGGCCAGTTAATATTAGCCAAATGGTAACTTTTTAAATATTATTTTACATTACGTCTCATTTTCGCCATTTATGTGCCGGAAATCATGTACAGACAAATTATACTAAACAGTTAACTTATAAATGTTCTTAGCATCATATAAAACAATAATTCTTCTTTTCTGGAAGTGGGTTGGATCGAGTGAAGCTGAAGAAACAGATAATTCCGATTCCGAAAACTGTGTTGTTTTTGTCAGAGACCCGTTCCGAAATGGCCACAATCACAAAAATACAGCTACTAGTTTGGTTTCTAAAAAAAATAGCAGTCAGATTTTGTTGATCTAATGCATTTATTTAGTCTAAACTGGTTTTATTGTCAAACTACTATTTTGAGAGGGTTTTTTTTTAATGGTTAAGAAAAAAAAGAGGAATCCGTAAACTTTGAACAAGAGATCTTGATCCGGTTGAACTGCTATCAGGATTCCGTACACAAAATTGAAATGTTCTATTAAAAATTCGGAATGTCTGTGGCGATGGTGTCAGTTTTTGGATTCAGCTTATATGTAAAAATGATGTTCACCATAATTGTTAGCATAAATTTTATTCAGATACTACTAATAACTTATACTCTTTATAACAAAAAGAGCAATATTTAAAGTAATTTATATGCCTTCTAATTATAAAGGTGAAGGTAAGTGCTTTTTTTTTCTTTCTCTTTATGTGCCATTTTCTATGACTGATCGTTTAATCTGCAATAAAAATTTGGCGACATTTTATGATAACATTCATTGATATTATACCACAAAAATAAATTTTATGCCTTTTCAAAATTTAAGAAACTGTGTTTTTGAGAATATTAATAAGATGAGCAAACTCTTCCTAAATTTTGGCAGTTTTTTAAAAATATTTTTTAATCTGTTTTCCGCCAACCGATTATATTATTGATCTGAAATTCTAAACGGTTTTGTTGTTTATTCTAATATTCTCCTATTTCTAAAAATTAAAGAAGAAAAATTCTATTTAACATCAGTGTAATTTAAAGGGCGAATAAAATAATGGAGTTAGAAAATCGCAAAACTTAGAATATACATGAATATAGATTTAAATTTTGCAATGATATCACGAGACTAGTATCTTTATATGCACATTACGCAAAATTTAGGATAAGGTCATTAAAACACTATTTTAATGCCTGATGACATCGGAATCAAAGGCATAAAGTTAGATCTAAACCATTTATTTGCAACTAACACTAACCAGAATTCCAGATAAAGCGTTTGGTCGCCAAAATTCAAAATTTTTTATATTTAAAACAGATAGCTGGAATTAAAATCCTCTTTTTTATGATTTATCAAAACTTATTTTTTTAAACTTATAATATTGTATGTATACTTTCCTTAATGGACCAATTCATTTTCACTTAAGAAATGCTTTTAAACAAATAATATAAAAAACAACTTTTAAAGTCAATTCCTACTTAGGTAATTAGGAAAAATTTTATTTTAGCTACTTTTTATTATGTTGTTCTCGTGTTCCACGTTACAGTGGAAGGACGGGTGTGGTAGCTTCTGAGGATATGGACCCATGAGCACCCGAGGACAGAAGTCTGACTTCTAACTCACACACGTTACAAACCCTTTTTAGGGGCGGACTTCATTCATGCACTCATAGATCGTACTTTAGATCTGGAACAGAAAATGATCACCTCTGAACCAGTAGCCCCCCCCAGTGGTATTACTCTCCACATGGAGAATTTTGTGACCACTACAGATTTAACGTCCACCACATGCGGAGAATCTTCGGCTGGCAGGTTCAAACTCACAGCCCAAGGGATGTGAATCCAACGCCCTACTAACCAGTTATGCAGGCCTAATAATCAAAGCTACTATAAGTAATTGATCAAAAAATTGTACTAGCATTGAATTTTCAACGCTCATTGAGGATTTAAAGCCAATTGTGACAACGCAAAATTTGTAATTTTTCTACACCAGTTGCGGTAAAGGAATACAGATTACAAATTTCTGATTTTCTTTATTCTAATTTCTATTTTCTTCTTTATTTCCTATTTCTAATTTTCTTTATTTCTTATTGTGTATTATTATTGTGTATTATTTTAATTCGAAATTACTTCAAAAGGAATCGGAAAAATCAATTCATTAACACTGTTTGATTTTAAATGCACCAAACGTTATGAAAACAAACAGAATCGTTTGGAATAATCGGCCGGAAACATGTTAAGCCTAACCACATTAGCGTGTGGAAAAAACAAACTGAATTCTTTACTTATTTGGCGGCGGGGAAATGAAGATTCTTGGCGAGAAAGTTAGTTTTTAATTAATAAATAAAAAATTAATGAAGTAATATTTTTTAAAACTGTATTAACATCAAATGTCATTCACTACAAGTTGTAAAAATTTTACTTGAACTTGAGTGGATGACTAATACTTTATTAACGATTGCAAATTTGAAAGATATATAGCATAGTGTGAGCTAATAGTAGGAATTGAAAAAGCAGAAAAAGAGGACAATTCATTCATAACAGGAATATTTTACTCCTACTCTAGTTTGAACAGGATTTTCAAAGAGCGCACTCATCACTCCAGATGCCTGCGCCAATCACTGTTATGTCGGCTATAACAGGCGCCGGCAGATTGAAGCAATTAGTTAACGTTGGATACAATCGGCGTTAGCCAGTTTCAAGCATTTGGAGAATGTTGGATTGAGATTGTGATTTTTGCAAACGGGGGTTCGTCCAATACCCTAATCTGCCTAAATGATAGGCCGGAAATCAAAGGGAATAGGCACACTGGATGTCTCTAATTTCGGCGAAAGAACTGTGAAATCCACTCACGATGGTGCCAAAAATGGCGCAGAATAAATGTTAAAGGTCGTGCGGTCTGTTTCGTTAAGTTTAACGTCCTGTTTTGAAGCCGCGCGAGTGTTATTTTTGGAAAGAACGACTGTTTTCAACTGTGGTCAGAAGATGATGCGGGCAGCATCTGAGTCGGTGCATCAATTGAAACATGATTGAGAGAACATTTGATCCATGACCATCAATTTAGACATGTTAGACACACACACATAGCTAATATTTGATGCATCTTAATTTGAAAGACTAACCACCTGTCATCTAATTTGAATTATAGGTTGATGTTGTATCAAACTGAGACTCTGTATCAGGTACACAAAAACTGATACCGACTACGAGTATCAAATACTTGACATCAGATTTTGAATTGGCAATCTCCTCCACCTCAGTCATTTTCGATAAGATTTAATATATTAATCTGATACGATGTATTAAGTTCGTTATAATCCAATTTGTAATTTTGTCTTAGCGATAATATTAGCACGCGTTGAGTTTAACTGTATATATTTCATTACTAACCATTACTGCCTTTTGTCTCATGTAAAAGTTCGCATACCACGGAAGAATTTCTGCCTTCTCCCATACCATCTGTATCATTATATTTTTCCTTTCCTCTTCTCACCCATTAGTCAATCACTGTTAAATCAAAGTTGAGCATAATACCGTTATAAATCTCTCCGATTCCAAATTTCTATCTTAAATAATATTCATGTCAACATTAGTTAGATATCTCGGCTCAAATATGAGAACTGATACCCGCCAAGAATCTAGTTTAATTTCGCAGATCTAGTTTAATTTCGCAAAAGGATCGGATGCAATCGAGTATCAGTATCAAATTGTAACTGATAATGCAAAATCCATTCTGACTCCCATTCTGAAATGAAACGTTAACAGTGTTGTCCAAGTAACTTGGTCGAATGGATATTGCTAAAGTTCCTTTTTTTTCTTATAAAAAAGTTATCAAACTCCTAACGAAGAAATGCATGTATATGGCCATATGAATATAGTTTAATATTTTAGTAAAGATATAATATAGTGTGTATATTTTAATAATGAGGATTTGATCGCCTAACAATTCTGAATGTTGTAATATTTGCTCATTACTTTTGTTTAATTAATATGTCATTTTCAGCTAATGTTTGATATTTCAATTTCACCAATATTTTTCCTAGTTATGTATGAATTTTTCTATGAGAATTCTTTGTAATGAATTTGATTGACTGTCTTGTCCAGAATGCAATGTAATGCATCTAAATCAAAGCACTTTTGTATCATCTTTGTCCCAGGCAGACATTTTCCAAAAATGCGTTTTTCGAATCCCGGGGTGAACTAAAACGTGGAGACACGTCAAAATTTCAAGTTTGAATTTTTTTAAAATATTATTTATACTACAGTCTGAGAAGCAGATTATCTCATAATTCTAAAAATTTGGTTTTAAGCTTTTATATCAAATTTCATTAACCTAAAAGCGTTTTTGAGTTACCTTTGTCACAGACAGACGGACGAACATTTGCTAAAAATTTGAATTTCGAACTCAGGTAGGTTTAAAACGTGGAAATTGCCAAAAGTCTCGAGTTTTAATATTTTGAGTATAACTATACATTATCTATACTACATAAGTGAGAAAGTAAAAAAAAAAGATGAAATGAAATGTATAGATCAAAATTAAATCCTACAAATGTTACAAAACGAAATAGAATTGTTTGATTCTTAAACTAAGCTTTGATACTATTAATAAAGCTTCTTTGAGTTAAAAAAAAATGGTTGGCAGAGAAAGAAAATGGCTACAAAAAGTACTCAAAAAATAAAAGGAGGAACCAAGAAATACGGACTGAAATAAAAGGTGATAATTACTGCTCTAAAATTAAAAACAACAACAATAAGCACTGGATGTTTTATTTATCTATCCAACACTTAAATAAATAGTAATTTTATTAACTTTTATTCTTTGATTTCAGTTCAATATTAAAGAGAGCAATTTTCCCTTTTAATTATTTAACAAGACCTACTTAAATAAAAGCAATATTTCAGAATTAAAAGTTGGGATACCAAAATATCCTATTTTGAATAAATTTGATGAATAAATTTAAAATTGAAAAAGATGTAAATCATAATGAGATCTATTTTATGAGTTTGAATTTCTGAACTTTGAAGGTTTCATTGCTAACAATTTTGACCAAAATATGCAAAAGTTGTTTATGCTATATGATTCACTATACAGGTTTACTTATTACATAACAAGTAAATTATTTTAAGTTAGTTTCAACTTTTTAATTTCTCTCATCTAAAAAATAGAGAAAGTGTAGTGATCGTCAAAAAATGAGAATTCCATATTTTGACTAATCTCTAAGTTTTAGAGCCTGCCTGAGTTCGAAAAACACATTTTTGAAAAATGCCTATCGGTCTATCTATGACAAAGATTACTTAAAAACTATTTTAGCTAGACAGTTGAAATTTAGTATGTAGTCTTTACAACAAATTTTCAGATTTCTGTGAAATTGTATGTGAAATTTGTTCTCGGGAAGTCCATCTGTCCGGCTGTTCGAATCTAATTTTACACGATAACAACAAAATGAAGCGAGCAAGATAGATAAAATTCGATGCACAGCCTAGATAGCCATAAAATTTTAAGCCAAATCGGACTAGAAATTGACAGTCTGTCAGTCTGTACTTTCAGAAAGTGTAAAAGTGATAACTGAAAAATGCAATGATTTAAATATATCAAATTTGATATGAGAGTTTTTGACTACAAGAGCAATTTTGTGACAAATTTTTGTTCCTATCGCTTGAGAAAAAAGCGCCTGAAGAATAAATTCAATTTTTGATTACTATAATAGCCACATGCCAAAGCTTAATCGCCAACAATCTCGCCAAGTATCCCACGGTAGATTTAGTAAAAATGTTAGATTTACGCCAAAAGTTGGTCAAACAATTCTCTCTGCTTTGGTTTTAATAGTACACAGGTTAGACACGAAAAGTTAGTACTACTCCTTATTAAAAATTTCCATTTGAAAGGCCTTTGATGAAACTTTGTGTTTATCACTTCTTCTGTCTGGTAATCAGTCGTAAAAAGCTGCAATTGGCTTCCAAATGAGAAATTCGTGCACAGTGATTCGTTTTTTTTTTCGGTGACATGGTGTAAAGGCATTGAAATTTATCGGCAGTTGAATGAAGTGCATGGTGAAAATGCGATGTCACGTCAACAAGCAACAAGTTTAAGAATAGGCATTCAATTATTGATTACCCAGAGTGCGGAGATGACTATCAAATGTGACAAATTCTGAAATCGCCGCTCGCGCAAATGAAAGCAGTCCTGAAAAACTTTCTGCAGATATTTCTCATAAATGTGTGCATACATTTATTGCCGAGCTAATTAAGTTCCAAAATATTCATGCTCAATGGATGTCTTGTTTATTGACGAAAGAAAGAGAATGGAAGTGTTTTGAAAAAAAAAAGTAATATAAAAAGCAATTTTTTAAAATTAATTCCTATTTAGGTTAACAAAGAAATTTTTGTATTTTAGTTACTTTTATTTAAATAATTACAATTGTTGTTGTTGTTGTTCTCGATTTTGCAGTAGCTTCTGGGGGTATGGGCTACTGAGCCCCCGGGGGTAGAAGTCTGACTTCTAGCTCACACACGTCACAAACTCATTTTACGGGGTGCACTTCATTCACGCATTTCATTCATTCATCCACAGATCGTTATTTAGATCTGGAATACAGAACGATCAACCGTCTTGTATTACTCTCGACATGGAGGCCTTTGACACGACAGATGTAACGTCCACCACACAGACACACGGCTAGAGGGATCATACCCGCAGCCCAAGGGATGTGAATTCAGCGTCCTACCAACCAGGCTATTCCGGACTAATAATTGCAATTACTATAACTAATTGATCAAAAAATAATACTATGGTTGAATTTTCTACACCAGTTGCGATAACCCAATACAAATTAGTAATTTTTCTTTTCTTTTATTCTGTTTACCATTTCATTGAACTCGAAAGTACATCAAACTAAATCCGAAAAATCAATTAATCAAAAAAATTTAATTTTAAATGCGTCAAGCATTAAGAGAATAAACAGAATCGTTTGAAATAATCGACCGAAAATATGTAAAGCCTAACCTTATTAGCGCCGGGGAAAAACAAACTGCATTCGTTGCTTTTTTGGCGGTGAGGAAATGACGATTTTTGGAGAGCAAGTTAGTTTTTAATTAATTAATAAAAAATTAATGAATTAATGTTTAGGAAAACTTTATTAATATTAAATGCTATCCAATACAAATTTAAAAAACTTACTTGATCAGGAAGGGATGAATAAAAAGTATTTTATTAACGATATATATATATATATATATATATATATATATATATATATATATAGGGTCTAACTAAGGCAGGGGCATACGGCGCAGTTGCCCAGGACCCCCACATAAGTAGGGGTCTCCAAATCAAATAGAAATTTTATTTTGCTTTTCTTTCTTTAATGAATGTACTTCATTACTAAAGTAATAAAGCAGAAGTCGTTCCAAAGAAGTTTTTTCCCGGGCCCCAATTTAGCGAAGTCGGGTCCTGTATATATATATATATGAGGAGAGTGTGTACCAATAGTAGGAATTGAAAAAGTTTGAATTCGTATAAGATTTCAAGAAAGAAAGAAAGAAATGAAAGGTATGAATTTCTGAACAAAATTACGAACGCAGGCTTCTTTATTTCAGGCTGAGACTTCACAGTGAGAATTTATTACTTCAGGATTCTTTACTTTTAATATAAAATGAAGCACAAATTCCACGTGGTAAACATCTCACTAGAACTCACTTTTCTACTTATAACGTTTGGTGCATGCTAAAGGATGCCTCGATTATTGTATTGCCTTATTCTGAAACACTAGATTAATGGCGAAAATCAGTTAAAACTCGGTAGTCAGGAAAATCGGCTCATGGCAAGTCCCATTGCTTCTTGGGAATTACTGTGCGAGTTCTTACTCCTGGAGTCGATGAGGAGCATTTTATTGTCAGTTGTAGTGAGTGTGACAAAAGATGGTTTCTACTGACTTGGAACGTATCAAGGAATTTTAAAACAAGTCTGTGTTAGATCACAATTCATTATAGGCCTTAATAACTTGCTTAGAGTCAAATATAGAATCAAATGGAGATTCCTCTCCCGCTCAGTTGTCATTGGTCAGTTCACTGAATTGGCCAAGGATTCATCAAATGCATGTGTAAAACAAAGAGCCAAAATATGAAATATCCTAGCTAGAAAAATGTGATAAAATGTAATTCGAAATGTTATTCAGGCCTTCTATTTTGCAACGAGTAGTTTAATTTTAATTTTTAATTTTTTTATATTTAAATTTTCCTTTCCTTGATGAGAAATTTGTTTTGTGTAAATTTTATTTTTCTATAAGTATTTTGAACAAATATTTTTATTGAAACTCTCATTATTTTTTTAGAATAGATTCTGTATTTTAAAGTATTTACGTCATTTATATAATACCTGTTTTCTGGCTTTGCCATTTGTCTTTCTTAGGAATATATAGGTATTATATGCAATGCCTAAGGAAAGTATGTAATGATTTTCATATTTCGTAATTTGCCTACAAATTATATCATATATAAAAATTATATTCAGTGCCTAGACAATCTTGAATGTCAGCATTTCATACTTTGCCGGTAACCGACCTATAGTGGCTCAAAAAATTGAGAGTACACCTTACTTTCACGTGATAAATCCAACTTTCAATACAAATAACACATTAACAGAAAGTGAAAACATTTAATTTTTTATTTTTACTCATAACAAATGATTTTAATTAAAGTAAAAATGAAGAAAAATCGACTAGAAACTTCTACACTGAAAAATTTCAGAAGCATTTTAAATAAACATTAGTAGATTTTTGCCTCAAAGAATTGAGAATACACAAACGAAATTTTTGTAATATCGAAACTACCACACTCGAAATATTGGTTTAAAAACACAAAATTAGAAATAAAACCCATTTAAAACAAGTGTTACAAGATGAATGGGGTAAAATATCTTTAAATAGTACCAAAAATTGATCGAATACTTACCACGACGTTTAAAGACCATTTAAAAAGATAAAAGACATGCAACTAAATATTGACATTTTCTTTCTTTGCGAGATATTATAAATATTTCGTTGTTGTGTTCTCAATTTTTGAGGCAAAAATCTGCTTTATTAAATTATTAATTATTATTAATAATTATTATTATTAATTATTATTATTAATAATAATAATTATTATTATTAATTATTATTATTAAATTAATAATAATAATAATAATAATAATAATAATAATAATAATAATAAAATTATTAATATTATTAATTATTAATTATTAAATTATTATTATTAATTATTAAATTATTATTATTACCAATTAAATTATTATTATTAATAATTAAATTATTAATATTATTGATTATTAATTATTAAATTATTAAATTATTATTAATAATAATTATTAAATTATTAATATTATTGATTATTAATTATTAAATTATTAAATTATTATTAATAATAATTAT
Source organism: Argiope argentata (assembly GCA_026289955.1). Classification (NCBI taxonomy): domain Eukaryota; kingdom Metazoa; phylum Arthropoda; class Arachnida; order Araneae; family Araneidae; genus Argiope; species Argiope argentata. Next base: position 2,706,544 of record JAOUZG010043444.1, on the reverse strand, counting down.
TAAATTATTAAATTATTAATCATTATTATGTTTATTTAAAATGCTTCTGTAATTTTTCTGTTTAGAGAATTTTGGCTGTTTTTCTTTATATTTACTTTTAGTTAAACCATTTGTAGTGTGTTAAAATAAAAACATGTTAGTACTTTTCAGTAATGTGTTATTTGCATTAAAAGTCGAATTTAAAGTAAGGTGTACTCTCTATTTTTTGAGCCACTATACTATTAAAACTTCTCATTGTTGCTTACTTTTGATATTAAATCTTAATCGCAAATATGCCAAAATTTCAAAAGATTTATTGAGACTATACTCTAAATCCACTCATCATGGAAAAATAAATCTTCTGTTAATATCATCATCATTAAAAATGAAAAAAAGCTAAGATGAAATATTAGAAGCAATAAAAAAACGATTTAAATTTCATTTCAACAAAGAAATACGTTTCTATGAAACAAGCTTAAAAATATTTAAAAATAGACATATTTAATTTCATTATTTATTTCATTCAACTATTTATTTCGATCCACAAATATACTTTAAAATTTAATTTTATATTGAAATATTTTCGAAAATTATTTCGAGTAAATGCAAACTTTTTGCTTAATTTTTAATTAATTTAAAGTTCTAAAAAATCATACAAAGATACATATTTTCATCTTCTAAAGTACATGTGTGTCAAATTTGATAACTCTAAGCGTATTTGTCTGAATAGTGGAATACAAACGGCACTAATTCTTCTTTTTTAGTAGTAGAAATTTTTCAACTACAAAAAAACACCTCTAAATATGTATATATTTAATTAATGTTTTAAGTTGTAGAAACTAAATAGACATGCAAAAATTTCCTATAAATTTATAGTTTAAAACAAATTTCAAAAACAATGCTCGCTCTGTAAATACTAGATTGATTTCGCTTTAAATATATTCTACGAATAAACAAGAATTCTTAATAATTGCTACGAATATGTTTTCAAGTTGTTGAATCATTGACATTTTAGCAAATATATTTTTCTTAAAATAAACAAAAATAATTATAGACGGGCGCAAACAAATTATTATGAACTGAAAGCAAGTTCAATAAAGAACAAGTCAAAAACAATAGAATTTTGAATACGTTACTTTCCTTACTACAAAAAAAAAGAACAGAATAGAAAGCGAATTCGCGATCAATATAATGCTACGACGAACACAACAATTCGTGTTTACAAGAGATGCCATCATCTGCACGCAAATGAAGATATTTATTTAAGTGCTGCATAGATAACGAAATCAGACAGACGAATTTTTTAAATTTACAAACCAGTTTTACTTACTCGAGTTGTTTACTCAAACGTTTTACCCTAAACTTGTTGATAAAATATTTGCACTTATGATAATCAGCGGAGTTGTTTTCAATTCGTGTAAAGAATGAAAATATTCCTTTCCTGCAAACGATAATAACGTCTTTCGATATATTTAAAAATTACGAATTTAATTCCGAGTTCTAGTTTTATTTTGAATTCTTGTTGTATGTCTTTTATTGCTTTTGAAATTTATAGCTTAATACGACAACATTAATTTAAGAATGTAGTATTTCAGGTCTGCATTTTATAATATTTTTCTCGCCCCTGATGAAAAAAAAAAAAAAGTCTTCCAAGGGAAAAAAAAGAGTTGTATGTGATAAAAAAAAAAGGGTAGAAAGCCAGATGTTCTTAAAAGATTTTATTAATTTCGAAATACGTCTATAAAAAAATGTTCCGATTTACTGAAATTAATCGCTAGTAAAATATTAGCACTTGTGGTAATCTATAAAGCTGCTTTCTAATTTCGAAAAGAATGAAAATAGTTCTTTCTCTCAGACGATAATAATTCTTTTCAAAATAATTAAAACTCCTGAAATTTATTCGGAATTCTAATAGCTTGGGGACCGTTTTATTGCATTAGAAATTTATATCTTCACTAAATGATTTATTTTATTCATGAGTGTAGTAATTCATTTATTGGCTTGTTTTATAAGAAAAAAAACTTAACAAGAATGCAGTAAAAAGTAAAAATGCAGTTAAAAAATTGAAATTGCATGCGTTCAAAGTATACACCAATCTTTACAACAATATTAGAGGAATTAATAGTAAAAAAAGTATATACTCTAATAGCTAGAATACCAATCAATCTAACGGTATTGAAAAAAAGGGTTACTTGTTCATTTTAACTCTGTTTTAGAGAAAGGTTGGCATGAGCTTGGAAAGGAAGTAGCTGCCTCAAAGAATGACCTCATTACCTGACCATAGTTTAAAATTGTAAGATCCGTTCCAATATAGTTTGTGCATAACTTCAAAATGGGCCTCTAACATAGCAAAACAAATTAAAGGGGAAAATTAGAAAAGAAAAATCAAAGAAACAAATGTATGATGTAATAGATGAACCCACTATTCTGAAAATCATTAAAAATGTAGCACTTATTTGCTCTGCTCCTTTTCCCTTTCCTTTAATGATCTGTATATTAATAAGTATATAGCTCATATCACAGCGTGGCGTGTATTGTGATTAATATAAAACATTTTCATTTTGTCTGTTATCTCTTTAAAATAAGTTTATTGGATTTCTAGGCCTTAGCATTACTCGATGTATTTAGTGGTATTGTCAATGTGGCCTCCACGCCTCCATGATTGAATCCACAAAACTTCTTCTCATAGATAATCCAAGAATCATTTGATGAATTCTAGCTCCTAGAAACGTTCAAGATCTTGTTCGACAGCGGTTACTCTTGTTTTACGGAGACAAAGAGTTGCGGCATCAACATAAGAACTGTAAGATGCAGCCTACGGGCCATAACTAGCCACAGCGCAGACCTTTCCACAGGAGGTACGAAGCATGCTGTCATTTTATCATCAGAATTGAGGTAATTCGACCCCACAATATTTCTAGAAAAAGCGAGATTTCATTTCCTTATTCCCTCAAGAATTCATGTGATATCCTAAGAGAGATTTCTTCAGATAAATTAGTATTGTTGTTGATATAATTAATGCCCCACAAAGGTGGTTTTTACATAAAAATTTTAATTCATTGGCGCGAATTGTGTAATGAAATACTATTATCGCCGTTTTAAATAGTCTCACTTAAATATTTCTACAGCACATCTATTATTTTGGTCTCTTTATTCAGAAATAAAGGATAGATTTCACTATATCATAAATAATATCTTTTTTTCCCTTGATAATATGCTTGATATATGCCAAATCAATCAATTTCGTATAGCTAACATTACTATAACTTCAGCGACAAAATTGTAAGTTAAACAATTGCAATCATTACACATAAATATAATGCTGGTAGAAAAGAAACTGATGGACAACATTGATAATTAACACTAGTTTTTATTTTGCAAGACTGTTATGTAGAATCACAACGCAATGAATATATAAAAGCAAAAAGTGTTATTTGGGGGGGGGGAGACAGAGCATGATTGGAAACCTCATTTTAATAAATCAAAATACAAAAAGGAATAAAAACGTGCGCTTTTTTAAAAAAACTTTTAATACATAAAAGTTTATTTAAAATAAATTGTTAATAAGTAACTAAGTTTAAAAAACATATAGATGTAATGATATCGTTTAATCTAATTTAAATCTTAATTAATTTCCTAATTTTTAGTTGAAATTAGCCTCTATTAACTTCTTTTCAAAATGGCCTCTTACTTCCTGATCCGATTCCACTTTTTATTTAATTACTTTTAACCTGCGTTTTATAAAACTGCAAGTCTTAGCAGGTCCACACGCTCAGAGCAAAGGGATAAAAATCCCAAATGCTTATCACATTCTTTTTAAAGATACCTAAATTCTGCTCATGTCAATAAAATCTCAGCCAAAATCTCATTATAAAACCAATGAAGAGAAAAATTTTGGTCTCTTCTGCATATAATACAAACTGGTGTGTTTTGTTACCACTTATTCCTTGTAGGTGCGATATGCCCCTCGAGGTGAAATAAATCAAAGTTTTGAAGTCCCAAATGTTTTTTTTTTCTATTCGGCAACTTCTAAAATATATTTACGTAAATATACCTATATTTTATTTATAAAACGTAGAACAAAATTGACTAATTTATTCAAAGAGTATTTTACTATCTGAACTTCTAGAGGCAGCACAGCAGAAAGCTGGACACAATTTTAACTAGGTTAAAGTTTGGACAAAATCGATTCACCCACCGACATTTGTTGATGGGGCACAGAGAACCATTTTTCTCAATGTGTAATAGTCCTTTGTCTGTTTTACGCATTCTTATGGAGTGTCCACGAATTTCTATTCAGCATCTTGCATGTTTTCAGAGGTATCACTCTGAATTGGGCGAGTTGCTTTCCAAAACCCCACATGTTGTGTGTTTTAGTTTTTTTAAAAAAATTGTTTATATAATCATTTATAAACATCAACTGCACTTTTTGGCACAGTACCACACCTTACGTCATGGTTACGCTTTTTCATAACTGACATATTTAAGCTTTTAGACAATTAGGTTTTGTAATCAATCCATATTTTGATTTTATTATCATGTCAGAGCATGATGTTGTTTTTTGGGATGAGGTTTTTGGAGTCAACAAAACTCTGTATGTGAATCCGTACCTAATAGAGATTCTTTTATGGTGTTAAGGTATTTCGTACATGGTTACTTTTCATCTGACTGACATTCTAAAAACTAGTGCTTTTAATTATCATGTCAGAACATGATATTGTTTTAGGAATGAGGTTTTCTGGCGCCAACAAAAATTCGTTGGTGAAAAATAATAATTTTATTATCTGCACGAGCATCCCAAAAAAATCAGCTTTTAATTATGCGATGCCATCACATTTACAAAAACTCAGATTTAAAAAAAAATAAGTTAATGAACAATGAAAATAAAACTTACAAAAATGACATTTTGAGCACGTGATTATATGAAATGAAATAAATAGGAAATGTGACATTTTTTTAAACAATAAATGCGAGACAAAGTTTTTTTGATCATTTGCAATTCTAAAGCGACTCATTCGATGAAACAATTAAAATGAATAAAAATATAATGTAACTTGAAAGAGCACGTGGTGCTTGATCGTTCAAGAAATGATGTTCTGGCATGATACATTGGAATATGCATAGCAGATTTCATTTTAATCATTTTTTATAAATTGATACAAATATTTTAAACTCGAGAATGTGGCGCAGCTTAGCCAAAAATGGCTTTTGTTGACATAAAGTAACAAATTCAACTCAACTCCATTGGCCTTATATCCACGAATGAGCATCAAGCCCATTGAAAGCTGTCTGCTTGAAATAGTAATAAATGAAGTTATTTGTAATGCGGCAATAAGTTAATAATAATTAAAAATTCCACACAAACGTGTGAAAGGGTTTTGTAAATGTCACTTTAGTGTTACTGAACTGCGGATTTCATTATTTCCATTGTACCACAACTACTATTTCGCCTTTTAGAGTTGATGATTTAGAGATTAGCTAACTATTCTCTTACCTTATAGCCACAGAAATGCAAATAACTTCGTTTGAATGCGTTTACAAAGGCTTTATGAAATGTCGTTGAATGGTGTAATTAACGCATTATTTTCAGATATGCGCAGGAGTTTAATATAATTGTTTCAGAAAAGACTCCCCCGCAAAATTGTGAATTCGGAAAGCCCGCAATTGTCGGCCGATTTCACTGGACGTCTAATTCAATCTAAATGACGTTTTGGAAGCAGAATTTCCAAAGTTAAATTAAATTTTACAAACTAAATGTTTCATTTTGAATTTGAATTTACAAAAGACCATGATGTGCTGAACCCTATCTTTTATCAGTTCCTACTATTAGCTCACACTCTATATAGAATTATATAGAAAAGAGAATGGAAAATTGGCAGTTAAATTTGCTTTCATTTTACCGCTTAATACTGTGATTCTGTCATATTTATGTTAATTGTAACTATTTAATAAAAAATAACTAAAATAAAATTTTTCTGCGTTGACCTAAGTAGGAATTGATTTTAAAAGTTAATTTTTATATTACTTGTTTATATATATATATAGATATAGATAGATAGATAGATAGATAGATAGATAGATAGATAGATAGATA
>JAOUZG010043444.1:2680230-2700461 GCA_026289955.1 Argiope argentata | reverse complement strand
GATAGATAGATAGATAGATAGATAGATAGATAGATAGATAGATAGATTCACCATAGTGAACTATGAGATAAATCCGTGACTTTTATAAAATATCACAACAATGCATTTCTGTAGGAACAGAATTTTTCATTTTTTAACAAAATGTTACTATAAATGAGAAAAATGAAGCATAAAATTTTTGACGCGATGTAACTAAGTTTTAATAAAGAAATGTTAATTAATAAGTTACTAACTTTAAATTAATTTTAATTAAAAATGTAACTTTAAAATAAATATTATGAATGATTTTTTCTACCTTCTTTATTTTTCCTCGCAAAGATTTAGAAACTGTTATTGGAAAAATACAAATAAAATCTTAAAAGCTAAAATAAATATAGCTACTCATGCGGAAAAATTACTTTTTCATTTATTTACCTGAAAAATTTTGAATTAATTTTTGAACTTATAATCAAAATAATCTTTTGAATAAAGAATTTTAATATATAAATATATAAACTGGGGATGGTATTTTGTGATAACAAGTGTAGTTTTGTATCAATTGTTTCAATCGTTTGGGGAATAACCGTCTAAAACACAAATTCGATTTTCGGTTGCTATTAACGCATGCCAGAAATTAATCTCTAAAAAAATTCATCAAATATTATATAATATATTTAGAAAATTTTTAGATTCGTTCCAAAAGTTAATATAACTATTGTATGTTAATGTTATGCAAGATGTTCTCTGGCAAGGCAAGTCTGTTAAAGAATATGCAAGAAAGTATTGGGGAGACCATTTCTACAAGTTAATACCTGCTATTCGTACTTGACAAATATTTTTTTACACCACTTGTGATTGCTGAGTTAACGAGTGGAAGATTTCCGACTAGGAATTGCCTAGAACTGTCGGTCTGAAGGAGGGGGGGGGGTAGAAGTAAGTGAGTAAACAAAAATTTAAAAGGATAGTAAATAAATAAATTTGTCATCAAGACATCATGATTCATCAAATGTACTTTTATACTGAATTATTTATAATTGCTAAGTAAATTATAATTGCTAAATAAATTAATATATAAGTAAACCTTTTCTAAAATAAATAAGAATATGAATTATTCATTTAACTGGTAAAGTTATGTTTTATTAATCCTGTAAAATAATAATTTTTAATAGTATAATTTTTTGAATTTTGTATTTTTGTAATCTTATCATAATTAAATACTTGTATTTGTGATTGATTATAATTATTAATGTATTTATAATTTATAATTACTTATTTTAAATATAATGTATTTATAAAAATATTCATTAACTAATAACTGCGGTTAACATTTTTAAAGAATTAAGCTAAAATCTTTACATAATTGATTTGAGAAAAAAAATTTAAATGAAATCTTTGATCTTAAATTTCAAGTTATCATCTGAGAACATTATTATTTTTAAGTCACAATTTGTCTTAATAATGTAATAATAATTTAAGTCATTAACCAATTGAAACCGAATTGAAACAATCACAAAACTTTTCTATCGGTCTCTATCCCTCTATAGTATATATAGATATGCATATAATTATAATTTTGATACGCTTTTATTTTCAATTTTTCTAGCTGGCAAACAAAGTTTTGGAGCTCGACCAATTTTGAAATGAAATAATAGCTATGATATCATAGTTCTTCGTCAGCCTTTTAAAAACGTACCTGCTTTCAAAGAAGTTTATGTAATAATAGAGTAATACTGGTAAAAGCAGGTCAACATTTTAAAAACACATCCGCTTTCAAAGAGACATACGTAATAATGCTGCAATACTGGTAAAAGCAGGTAAAATATTTTTTGCCCGCAAATTTCGGAGACATCAAAACCTCCTAACCAAAACAACATCATGTTCTCACATAAAAATAAATAAATAAGATTAAAAGGAAATCTGCTATCCATATTTCAATGCATCATGCTAGAACATCATTTCTTGAACGGTCAATCACCACGTGCTCGTGCAAATTAAATTGTATTTTTATTCATTTTAATGGTTTCATTGAAAGAGTCACTTTAGTATTGCCAACAATCCAAACAACTTGGTCCCACATTTATTGTTTGAATAAAATATCCCGTTTCCTGATTATTTCATTTCATATAATGACGTGCTCAAAATGGCATTTTTCTATGTTTTATTTGCTGCAGTCATTAACTTATTTTTTTAAATCAAAGCTTTTGTAAATGCAAATGACAATGTGTTATTAAAAGCTTGTTTTTTTAGATGCTCGTGCAGATAATAATAAAAAATTTCGCTTACAGATTTTTGTTGAAGTCAAAAAAATTTCATCCCAAAAACTACATCATGTTCTGACATGATAATAAACAAAAACATATTTTAACGACGCAATTGAAATAAATCATCGACAAGCCGATTGCGTTAAAAATTCATTGACATGTGAAACTAAATTAAAAGTCTGGAAGAGGGTGCTCGTTATATACAATGTCTAAGACCACTAACTGCCTCCATCTGTCATTGGAGTTTACCCAATGCCACAATGTTCGTGCCAATCCATTTGTATTTATATGCATATCAGTGTCACTGTCACACTCCTTTCTTTGCGTTGGGGAAGTCAGTTTGGCACTAACGTGTTCGACAAGAAGAGACAAAAAGGATCCAATTTATGACCCTCCAACACAAACAGCGCCGAACATGTTTTTAAACTTTCCATAAAAGCGAATACTGACACTAGAGAACAAGCGTTTACGATCTTCCGTCGTGCATGAGTAATTTCGAACGAAAGAATCTCTCTCTCGAAAAAAAGGGTTGCCGGTAGGTAATAACCCACACTGCCTCCACCTCCCCACTTTGTTTTAGCCATTCATTAATCATCGGCTTTCTCTTTGCATTTGTAACAATCATTTCCGTACTGGAAAAGGGTACATGCGACCCACACAACTTCTTGCGGTGTTTTTTACGCCGCGGCATCCCTTTTAAATATTGTAATCCAGACTCTGAAATAATGAAATTATAGAGGTGGTGGTGATGGCACCAGAACAGAGAATGGTACAGGCCTCAGATTTACTTTCTCATAAGAAATATTCAAGAAATAGAGGACTAATGAAGATTTGAAAGTCTAGTCGGAAACAATAGGGCAGGTTTGATGTCTTCGTTTTATTTGTTAAATTTAAATGTAATTATACAGCAACGATGGAATGTAAATACACAAAATATTACGTTTTAACATCATCGCAGATTGCATATTTGAATAAACACAGTAGCTAAAATAATGATTATTGATGTGAAAGGGGCGTATTATTTTTTAAGGTGAAGGGAAAACTTACTCGGAAATAAAATTGGCTTGGATAAAAAGTTTTTTTTTATTTGTTATGAAAAATATTTGTGCAATATTAAGTGCTTGCATGAATGTTGTCATTTGTTTTCACTTTAAAAAGGCATTTAGGGAGAAAAATTGATTCAATATATATCAATCGAAATATTTTCCATCATTTTTGGCTCATCTTTCCAATAAGTCTCGTAATTGCTTCTCTTCAATTTTTTTTTTGGTCCCACGGGCCATTCTTTGTCATTTAGATCGAAACCACCACTCTTAAATCGCTGGAACAAAAACAAACAGCTGGGATGTGACAAAGCAACATCACCATGTTTCTAAAAATATCTGAGGGACTCCGGCAACAGATTTCGGCAAATCAAACAAAAAAAAAGTAATGAAGGTTGCATATGCAATTTAGATCGTTGGGGTCTTTATACGCTGAATCAGTTATACTAAATGTACAACTTTCAAAATAATAGTTCTAGAGTAATAATAAATTTGTAAAACTCAAACCATTGTCGTTCGTTTAAATACTTCACATATTTACCTATAGATGTCGCTCATTAAAATACATGCAACCACCTAATAATAAATATCCGCCATTATTATAGAAGGGAGGAGTTAAAATTTCTATTTATTCTTTTTTTTTTTTGACAAAGTAACGCTCAAAACGAGAGGATTCGTCAAAATCTCTAGTTCGAATTTTTCGACGATTGCAACACTTATATAGATACTTCGCATGTTTGCCAATAGATGTCGCCTATTAAAATACATGCAATCACCTAATAATAAAGATTCGCCATTATTATAGGCAAAAAAAGTTAAAATTTCCATTTATTCTAATTGGTTTTTCTGACAAAATAAAGCTTAAAACTTGGGGATACGTCAAAATCTCTAGTTCGAATTTTTTGACGATTGCAGTACTTCCTCTTAGTATACTTCATACAGAAGAAAGTACAATTAAAGAAAAATACTTGTTCTACATAATTCAGCAAAATTAAGCTTGCGATATCAAGATTAAAAGCAGTATTGGCGTATCATTACACGTATCAGATTATTATTATTATATTAGTATTTGAGTAACTGAATCAAAAATATTTAGAAACGAGGCACACGAAAGAGGATAGTTTAGTACAACATATATTATGCGCGAAAATCGAAATTCCAGCTATAAGATAGGCTGAAAAATAAAATGGAATGACAGCGACATAAATTTGAAACAAATTTAACCAGAATAATTCGTTTAGGGAGCCTCCAGGCTTGAATTCAAATCAGGCAAAATTAGAAAAAAAAATCTCCGATTTGAATCCTTGTCTGGGAGAGGTCTACTGGCCAAGTTTCTTATAATTTATGTTGCTGGGTGGTTTTTATCGGTCCTGTCTCTTATCATCGGCATCATATCAATTTATATCATCGGATTTTTATTAATTTCATAGGCATTTTGGAAGAGGCGACGTTTTTGAAAGTTACAGGTGCCGACAGACCAACAGATAAAAAATAAATAAATTTATTTGGCCAAATAATTTTATTTTATCGGCAGGCTTTTTTGTCGGCCTGTTGGCCAAATAATTTTATTTTATTTGTTGGTTTTAAAAAAAAAATTCAACTTTTCATTTGAAATCAAATTTTGGTATTGACTTTAAACTTGCTCGCTCTTTTTTATTTTCTCGCATGCGTAGTAATATAGTAATCGTCAAGAAATTCATATAGTAAAAATAAAATAGTAATCGTCAAATAATTTGATATCGATATTTTGGCGAGTCTTTATGAGTTGAATCAAATGGAGTTAAAAAAACACATTTATAGGTAATGCGTCTTTTTGTCTCTCAGTGACAAAAATAATTCAAAAATGCCTTGATTAAAACTGACAAAATTTAATATACTGTCTTTACACCAAATGTGTGTATGTGTGTCAGAGTGGGAGTTAAATCCATTTTAAAATAAGTTTCAGAAGACATTTTGGGGGAAAATGTCTTTCTGACTGTTTGTGACAAACTCCAAACTGCTTTTATCTAAGCACATTAAATTTAGTATACTGTCTTTACAACAAATTCGCCGATTTCTTTCACATTTTGGGCAAATTCGGATGAGAGGAAATCTGTCTGCTCGACTATTTGATTATAATTTATTATGATTACTATTGATATCGTATACAATTTCATATATGTAAACCCTTTTTCATGGGATTTCTTTAATGTCAACGGTAGAGACTGTGATCACATCCAAATTTAGTCCCAAATTTTTATCTACAGGTAGATACAGGACACAGCTTTCACATAAAGCAAAAATACGAAAGATACACAAAATTATCCCATCATCTCTCGACTTCGTCAGTCTCAGACTCAGACTGACCTCTCATCTCTCGCTTCGTCAGTACCAGACTAACTTCTCTTTTTTCTCTTATTAACTTCTCATCTCTCTTCCCTCAACCCTTTTATCCCCGCTTTCGGCAAGAAGAATTGCTATATGAGGTGAGAAGGGTTGCCAAAGTTGGCGGGCCTTACAGTCTTTGCACCAAGTTTGTAGATTTCAATCAGATTTTGAGTAAAATCCATTCAGAGAAAGTCCGTCCGTCTATTCGGTTCTAAGTTAATGCGTAACTGCGAAATGAAGAGAACTAGATAGATAAAATTCTTTATATAGAATTAGCATCTATAATCTAGGCACAAATAAAATGTTGTATTAGTCCAATTATGGGTTAATTCTCTGTCGTTCTGTAAAATATGTTAATAAAGTCATTCAAAAACGCCGAGACTTATATATATATATCACATTTGGCATATGAATCTGAGATAGTAAGAACAGTTTTGTGTCAAATTTTTGTTTCACTTGGCTGAGAAAAACGCTTCTAAAACATATATTAGATTTTCGGATATTATTAACAGCATGCTAGAGATTAATTAACAAATAACTTTCCAAGATTCCAAAGAACATTTTCATTAAAAAAGCAAAATTCACTGCAAAGGTTGAAATTTTCTAACTATTGTAAGTTAACGCCAAACAAGACGTTCTCTTTCATTTATTGGAGAATATGGGGACACTATTCCCTCTGTTTTCAATATTCGAAAGAAAACAATTGCGATGCCTGCATCCTGGCACAGAGATAGCGCGTCTTCCCCGTGATCTGGGCGTTCGGGTTTGAATCTCGTTTCGGCCATAGTTAATCTTCTGCGTTCTATCTGTAGGGAGTGTGAATGTACCCCCCTGTAAAAAGGGGCTGTGCAAGCGAATGTGATGAGTGAGTAGCAATAGTCGTACTCTACTCAGACGCTAATTAGGCTTAAATCGCTGGCTACATAGCGAGCTTGTCCATGGCAAGTGCCCTAAAAAACAACAACAAACATTTGTGATAATATCTTAAGATAGGAGCAGTTGCTGTTGGTCAATTTAGAAAGCCACATGCCGTAAAAAGAGTTTATCAAGCGGTTGCAATTTTAAAACGTGATTATACATTAGTAGTCTTCTTCTTCTTATCTCCACCATGGTCTGTCGGAGTCAGACCAGATCAAATTAACCGTTGACTCTGAGATGGTCGGTGACTGTTCAAGGGTATGAATAAATATCCCCTACACTGAGGTCAAGGCAGTCAAGGATGTGAGAGGGAGTGGCCTGGAAGAGTTGGCATTTAGGACAAAGGGGAAAGGATTTCTTTCGCCCAGAGAACTTAAGACATTTTAAGTGTCCGCTGGCAAGTCGCGAAATGCAAGTGTGGGATGACCTATCTCCTGAGATGGAAAGAAAGAAACCTGGATTAGGCCCCTTGTACCAGTTGTTTGACGGAGGAACCATCCAGTCTTCTCTGATGGCAGATTTTTTGATGAAGAATTGAGGGGTATTTTGAAAGCAACCCTGTTTGGCCAGTTTGTCTGCCATTTCGTTGCCATGGATGTCTACACGTGATGGCAACCAGTGAAGATGTATTAGGTAATGTTGCGAGATGGTCTTGAGATTATTGTGGATCGAAATGCTTGTAAGACATTAGTAGTCTAAAAATTTTAATTTCAAAATCAAGTATTTTATTTATTTATTCATTTATTTTTATTTCAAATAAATTAAATAATTGATAAAGTTGGTAAATTCCTTATACTTTTGGCAGTGGATATATGTTTGGAATAGTTCAGCAGCTAAAGATATCAGAACCTTCCTCTCCATGTGCATTTCCATTTTCGTTCTATAGGCTTTTTCAAAAATGGCATCAACTAAGATGTTAAATAATTTGCAAAGTTAATTGATTATTGGGTGTAACGATTTATAATAATTTGCCTCTCATGTAAGTCATATCACTGACTCTGCGGCCCTACCGAGGGCACAAGGATAAAAAAAAAAATACTTAAAGCAACGGCAACACTGGCGGGAACTGTGGTTGAGTCCTAAGCAACATCATCGGCCACGGTACAACCCTTCCCGTTGGAAGTAGGTCCCGTCATCGATGGAATGATTCAGACCCCCATCTTTCCATGCTCCCTCCAGGGTGGCGATATCCACCCACTCTACCAGAAACCTCTATTTCTCAATTCGAGGTGCAACCCTGTGGGATTTCTCTCTCATGTAAACTTTCTTCTGAATAACGTTTTAGAAAATTATTGAATAATATTTTTTTCTAAAAGTATGTTATAGCAAAAGCAAACGAATACTCAATAAATCACATGTGTTTCTATCAAGGAAATAAAAAGCGAAATAAGAACTCGAACATCCATTAAGAGAGAGAGAAAAGAAGAAGAAGAAGATTAGCTCTTCCAGCTGGGTTAGCTCTAATTACAGCTCTAGCGTCTATAAATCCAAAGAGAGAAAAGAATTGTTTTGGAACTTCAATCAGCAAGCAAGCAATTCTGTAACCAACAAGTTTTAGACGACTACCTGCCGAATCGCTCCAATCAATGGTTCTCTGACTTTTGATTCATTATCTTTCCCCTTTTATTGCTTTTTTTTCCTGTAGAATTACGAATTTGGAGTTGAAAAGACAGACAATAAGCATTGGACCCCTTAAATTGAAAAATAAGTAAATTCGGTTAAAAAAAGAAAAGTCAACTTTAAAAAATAAATTCAAAAGATTGTTACAGCTCTGCACTACTAGTTAGAAGAAAACAAGCCCGGACAAATTCAACTATATTTGATGAAAGCTATTGTTGTGGGGTGAATATTTCCCTTTTATTCAACCACTTAATTCGTGTAGAATGTTTTAAAAACCATCGAAATAAAAGGAAATAAAGCTGTATTTGAATTATTGCATTAGGATCCATTTTCTCTCTAAGGTCCCATGGTATTAATATCTATTATTCATTTTCTTCTAGAAAAGTCTAAAAGAATTTCCCGTTGTATATTTGCATTTTAATTTTATCTCTAACTATTTGGATTCACAAAAATCCTCCATGAAAATAATTCATTGAAATTCTTTTATATTAAAACACAAAAAATAATAATAATAATAAATAAAATCACTTTATTTGAAAACATTTCAACAAAAATTTAGTAGACAATTAAAAAGGTATTTTAATGTCTTTATTATTCTTATTCTTGTTATTTTTAGGAAAATAACAAGAATAAGAATAATAATTTGCAAATGTATGGATTAATCATAGAATTTAAACTATTTTTTTAAAAGATTTTTATTCAAATTTGAAGAAAGCTTTCATAAAGTAAAAAAAGCAGAAAAAATCATCTCAATAAAAAGTGACAAATTGGAGATTAAAAAGGTCTTTATTTCGAAATTGCAACCATTTACCAATATCTTTATTCATCCAATCAAATTCAAGTACATTTTTTAAAAACTTGTAGAGGATGACATTTGACGTTAATACAGTTTTTTCAAATATTCATTCATTATTTTTTATTAATTAATAAAAAACTAACTTTGTTGCCTTTATAATAGTTCTTTATCGTAGTCGTAAGTGTTAGATCTGGATAGTCTGTTGGTAGAGCGTTGGATTCGCATCCTGTGTACTGCGAGTTAGGACCTGGTGGTAAAGTGCTTCATATCGTGAATTATGCTATTTGAGGGTACTGAATCAAAGATAATAGTTATTCAAGCACTCAGGGGTCCATACTCTCAGAAACTTCGGCACACTTCCTTCCGTTGTAAAGCGGAACACGAGAACAACAATTGAAATTATTTAATAAAAAGTAACTAAAATAAAAAAAATTTCCACTTTCCTAAATTTTCCCTAATATCCAAAGTAGGAATTGATTTTAAAAAAAAGTTTTTTATATTACTTGTTTTAATTTTGTTATCATTATTTTGTCAGAAACTGATTTTAATATAAATAAAAGACATTGTAGCTATGTACATACTATGTTCAACATATTCTATTAAGTAGCTCAATCGATTTCAACAAGACTTGACATGCTTTTCTAACACAAGAGAAAAAAGACTGCCGATTTTTTGAAAGTCCAAAAATTAATTAAATATTCGATTAACTAGAAACTAATCAAATATATTTTTTTAATTTCTCTGCAAACATTTAATCTTATAAGAAATATTTTCATATATGTTACAATTTTAATTTTCATCTTCTCAATGATATCAGATTACTTTATGTGCATTTTTTGCTTCAATTATCATTAATTATTTTAAAATTTAATACACATGATTTTTGTAACACAATAACAATAAGACTCTAATCTAATTCTGCCATTATTTTTTTATTCCTGATTCTTATTCTTCAGAAGAATTTATTAGTATATATCGAAGTTATTTAACATTGATTTAATTAATTTAAGATAAATTTAATGCAGACGATTATGAAATACATTAACAAAAAGATTCCGATCTAATCAACCATTATTTTTAAAAAAATCTCTGCTTCTTATTCTTTAGAAAAATTTATCAGTATAAAGTAATTATTTAACATTAATTTGATAAATTTTATTTAAATTTAAAGCAGACGATTCTGAAATACAGTAACAGTAATACTCCGATCTTGTCAGCCATTTTTTTTTAATTTCTGCTTTTTATTCTTTAGAAAAGTTTAGCAGTGAAAGTAGTTATTTAACATTAATTTGATTAATTTTATTTAAATTTAAAGCAGACGATTTTGAAATACAGAAAAAATAAAACTCTGATCTAATCATCCATTATTTTTTTAAAAAAATTTCTGCTTTTTATTTTTTAGAAAAATGTATCAGTTTGACAGTTTAACGGTGCCTAAAAGAAATGAAAGAAAGAAATTTATTATTAATTTTCTAGTGACTGTAGAGGTGTAACATTCATAGACGTTCAATCAAGTAGCGCGATGTAATAAGAAAACTGTTTGTACTATAATAATTTATACATAATTAGTTTTTATGTTAAAAACATTATAAGTGAAAATATTTTAGTTCTGAGCAGCGCCAGGTATATTAAATTCGGTTATGTTCTTTTATACCACTTTATAAATTAGTATTTTAGGAATTAACATTAAATGGAATAAAATACGAAACATCAGTCAAATCCAACGAATAATATTATAATAATTAGAATTCTGTAACTCTTGATCTAATTAAAACTTTAATGTTACGAGATTGCTCTTTTTTAGTTTCTCGTACACATAGTACAGAGAAAATATAGTAGTCTTCAAAAAAGTTCGAAGTCGAGATTTGAAGAATCTTCACGTTTTAAATTTGCCTGAGTTCGAAAAAAAAACATTTTTTGAAGATACCTATCTGTTTGTGAAAAAGACAATTCGAAAATGCTTTGATCTAGATTATGGAAATTTGATATAGACATGGTCTTTATAACAAATTTATAAATTTCTATCATATTTTGAGTAAAATCCACACAGAGAAAGTCTGTCCCGTTATTCAGATATAACTTAATACTATAACTACAAAGCTAAGAGATCTAGATATATAAAATTAAACTCTCAGGATTAACATCTATAATCTGGACACTATCAAATTTTGAGCAAAATCAAACACAGGTTCAAGCAAACCTGTTTTGATTTTTTGAAACCCGAAGATTTCCTGTTTTGATTTTGCTCAAAACAGGAAAGAACAGACAGACTGTTTGTATGTCTGTTCTTTCAAAAACATGTAAACTTGATATCTCAAAGACGCGCTAAATTAAATTTGGTATTAGATGTATCAAATTAGGTATTAAAGTTATTAAATTTGGTATGGGATTTTGTAGGCACAAGTGTAGTTTTGTACCAAATTTTTGTTTCATTTTGTTAAGAAAAACACATCTAAAACACAAATTTGATCCTAGAATACTATTAGCTGAATACCGGAGATTAATCGCCAAATAACTCGCCAAGGATGACGCGATTTATCTAATAAAAATGCTAAATTCTAAACTGTTATACACCAATGCTGCTCGATGTGTTCTCTGGGATAGCACCTTCTTTAGAGAATATGCAAGAAAGTTTTGGGAAGACCATTCCTGCTGGCTCAATGGAGGAATGATTTGAAAAACTGTATTTGTGTTGATAGAATAAATCTAGGTGCCCAAAATTTTAAAAAACTATGGAAACCATTGTTTTTTGAAATAATATCTTTATTAACGAATATGCGAGAAAGTATTAAAGAGACAACTCTCACTGGTTTTATAAAGTATTTTGAAATTTAATGCACGAAAAACAACTATGTAATGCCCAAAAAGAGGGGTAGAATCCATATATCTTATATGCAACTGATCTAATCGAATTCTAGAACGTTCATAAATGCACAAATTGAAAAATATATTTCAAATTTGATCTAATTATCCGTTTCGATTTCTATTTTCATATTTTGGCTAACAATTTCGTTGTTGCTCTTAGCTACCATCAGAAAACCACTTCACCTATTCTGCTTTTTTTGGTGAAGCTCATAGCAATAAGGTGCAGTTTTTTTTTTTTTCTTCCAAATTTTACACTAAGCGTCATTTTATACTTGTTGCCTAAAATATCACTAGGTTTTTTTGTTCCAAGTTTTTATTGTCTACATTATATTGAACCTCAGAAATAAATTTGTTTTTAGTTTTGGCATGCAGACGATAATTTTTAGAATTCATATAAAAGTATTTGTTTTTCCTTTCAAGATAGTTTGGTCATTAAATTATTTTAAAAATAAGTTTATTCTTTTGAGAAGAATATTAAACGTGGTACTTTCCTTTTTCCGAGTTTTCTTCCATTAGCAAATGAATGTTAGAATTCATAACTTTTCACTAAGCATAAACCATTTTTTATTTGCTTATATTTCTTTTCAAGAAAGAATTTTCAATTAAATTCTGCCAATTCTAAGATTCTAAAAATTTAAAAAACCCGACTTCGAAGTAAAAATATCCTATTTCATGGAAAACTAATTCATATTGGATATCGTTCTATTTTTGCCAATTATTTTTTATCCTTTTTATTTCTTTAATGTAACCAACAAATAAATTATGTTCTTCGAAACGCAAACAAATAACAACTCTCTGTCCTTTTGATGTATGACTTTATTTTTCCATAAAAATAGGATTTTCAACATGATAAAGAAAATAGAAAAACATATTCCGAAATTCTCGGAAAATGTAAAGAAATCTTTTCCCGGGTAAATCACTCTTAATAATACTGTCTGGAGTTTTGTAAGCTTTAATAGCATCAAGTGCATAAACCCGACTCCCAATGTAAATAACTTTTCATGTAAATAAGAAAAATATGATGTTTTTGATTTTATAAGCAAGTTATAATTTTTCTTATTAAAATTGAATTCTGAATGCAAACTAATTAAATGAAGACGACTTAGCAAAATAAAAGTGTTATCTCTGTTCAACATCTCTAGAAATAAAACTAACAGAATAACAGACTACTATACATATTTGATACCGTTACATTTTCATGGTTAGAGTTTATTTAATAGGGCTCCAAGATATAGTAATTCTCTCATAATGTTTTTATGTAGACAAATTTGAAGTAGAGGTAAGATATTACTGTCCTTAGAGCAAATTTCTTTTTAACCTTTTCGTTTTTTCCTTTCTGAATCGACCTAGTAAAATAAATTTTCTCTAGAAATATCTGTTTCGTTGATTTGTTACGAAAATTTGAAGAATCTTGCAACTACAACAGTTAAAAAATCTTTTTAAAATTTGATTTTTGCGGTATTCTTAACTTTTTCATAAACGAAACTGATTTATTCGAAGATTAAAAAATCGATTTCTCCTATCGTCTCCTAAAATCTTATTTTGTAAAATGGATCTGAAAATGAATCCAACAAAAAGAGAACAATAATGTTTTAATTTAAAAATAGTGGTAAAGATTTAATTTTAAATTTTACGATTTTAATAAATAATTTAAAATGAAGTAATAATAACAAGTTATTTTTAATAAATAAAATTATTGTTATAATAAAATTTTCATCATTTTAAAAAATAACGGCTTTAATTAATAAGTCATTGTTATGAACATACGATAAGCAGAACTTTGGAAACAATAAACAAGCCAGATACAATATGCTCTGTCCTACATTTTCTCACATACTACCAAATAAAGTTGTTATCCCCCCTCCCTCCCTCCCCCTTCCTTTCCGGCTAAAAATTGCAAACCTTGGGACAAATGTTTGGATTTTTTTTTCTTTTTCGGATTCAAATTTAAGAGAAGAAAAATAGAGTCTAATTTTTGACGACCAATTGAAACCAAAATTTAATGCAGATCTGAATTTTTATTGCAGGATCAATTATCTAAATCGATATATGTCTTAACTTATCTTATCTATAGAAATTTAACTTATCGTAATATTTTTATCTATACTATTTATATGTATGCGAATGTGAAGACAAATGCTTAACTATTTCGCCACATTTAATTTATAATTTGATTCAGAATATATATACTGTAATTATCAAATGTGTATCAAATTTTTGTATTTGGCCCTTAATAGCTATTATGTTTGCTTGCACTTGGACAGACAGACATTTTGGAAACAACTTTATATATATATATATATATATATATATATATATATATATATATATATATATATATTGATAAAAATCTACAAATTTGGTGTAGTAACCACAAACTAGATTTCATCTGTCTAATTCAAAACATACTTGAATATTGTGTTTGCATAAAATGAAGATTCAAAAAAAAATGTTTTTCGAACTCCACTTTTTTTTCGAATTCCACTTTGGAAACATGAAGATTTTTCAAAATCTTTGTCTAAATTTTTGATACGATCACAATATCTTCTTTTTATATGTATATTTTATATCCTATAAAGTAGGATATAAAATATACATATAAAAAATCATTAGAATAGAAAACAATGAAACTAATGAGCAATAATAATTCAAAATCAATAAAACTGTTCGCAATAAATGGGTTGTTGCGAAATATTTTATTGATTTTGATTTGCGCATTTTTAAACATGAAATATCTTTTGCTGCCTTTTTTTTAATTATTTGTTAATTCTTGATCGAATGCATCGTATTTTAGCAAAAATCTCACGATAATTCAAAATCGATTGATGGAATTCTACTTAATAATTTTGAGTTATTTAGATGTGATATTGAGTTTTGACCATACAACTATTGGGTTGTTCGAAAAGTCATTTCGTTTTTTTTTGGTGAAAATGAAAGACGATCCTCGTATATTGAATAATTATTTTATTAAATTATATATCGCCCATTCTGATCCAAAACCTTTTGCCATCTTTCTGGTAGAGGCATGATTCCACGCTCATAAAATTTTTGGTATTTGCTGGCAAAAAACTAATCCAAGGTGATTTTTGACGTCTTCATTTCAGACTAAGGTTTTACCGTCCAAAACATTTTGCATTGACCAGAACAAATAATAATCTGAAGGAACCAGATCTGGATAATATGGTGGAGTGGATCATTTTTGTGACATTTGAGGAGCGAATCACAGACTTCAATGCGACAACACAAATTTCTCTCCGTGAGGACACGGAGAACTCAAATATCGAGCTTCGAGGCTAAACCCAGGCCTTTCAGGTGGTCATAAACAGTTGAATTCAATAAATTTAAACTCTCACCGATCTCACGTGTTGTTGTTCGCCGGTTTGCATCAACTATTACCTTTATCGTGTCTTTATCAGCTTCAACCGGCCATCCGGAACGTGGTGCATCTTCGACATCAAAATTGCCGGATCGAAATTTTGTAAACCAGTTCTGACACTGTCGTATTGTCAACGCATCTTCTCCATACACATCGGTTAATTTCTTTCTGGCTTGAACAGCATTTTTACCTTTCCTACAGGAAAAAAGTGAAATATGACGAAATTGCTGCTTATTGCTTTCCCTATTTAAAAGGGCATCTACCAAAAACTACTGCGCAAAATCAATTGAACGTTTTCACAAACAAGTATTGCTATATCACCTCTCAAAACATACAATGATTATACGTCTTAAGTGTGAAGTTGGAATAAAAAAATACAATTAAATCTTTTGTCGAGAAAAAACGAAATTACTTTTCGAACGACCCAATAATATGGAGCTATGGTCACCTTCGAAGGAGCGATCAAAAACTTAGCAATCAATTTCTTCAAAAAATTAGACAGAGCATAAAGTAAGATCAAGAATTGAGTATGTACTTGAGTTTATGATACGAGTTGAGAATAATGAGTTCAGAAGAATAAAACTGGAATTATTGAGACATTCGAAATTCACTATGTGGCGAATGATGATTTGCACCCCATAAAAAGGTTATGGAGGTTAAAATCGCCAAAGATGAAAGTTGGCGAATTTATGCTGTCAAGAAAGGTTTTAATCATTTTAATATTGAACCCATGAGGAGCATAATATTAATAATCATGAATGTTTGATAAAGCCGGCTTTCTGGCACAGAGGTAGCGCGTTTTCTTCGTGTTCTGAGAGTACCGGATTCGAGTCCCAGTTCGAACGTGGTTGTTCTTTTGTGTGCTATCTGTGAGATGTGTGACTGTGCTCCCCCTATAGAAAGGGACTGTGCAAGCAAATGTGGTGAGTGTGTAGATAGTTGGCGCTACTTCAAAAACAAGAGACGCTCCTTTCGGCTTAAATCTGCTGCTGTATCAGCGATGGGCTTGTCCATAAGCAAGTTTGGGCTTCAATTCCACGGATTTCTAGCTTCAGGTCATTTTCTTTTTTGAAAAAGAGTCTGCAAGACATCCTTTCTGGATAATTAGACTACCACTTGGTTCGTTATATCGGTTTGTTGGGGAAAAAAATTGTTTAGAAAAGTGAAATGATCCACATCTTTCGGGTACGTTTCTAGAAAAATCTAAAAAGTAGATGTAGAGAATGGAAGTTTGTTGAGCCATTTTTTTTACTACTACAGCAATCGTACTAAAGAAATGTCAAACTAAAGGAAAGTGAGCGAAAACTGCTGTTGGAAAACTGAGGCAAAAAAAAAAACCTCATCCATGTAATGCGAAAAAAAAAAAATGCAGAACGAAGAACCAAAACCCAAATTGATGAGTTGGAAAGAAAAGAAAACAATAACAAAAAAACAACAACAACCAAAACCAAAAAAAGGAGAAAAGGAAAGCTTAGTCAACTGGCATACTCTCTTAATCATTACTTCCATTTGCATCCCAATGCATTTTGGTGTTGGACATTTGATTTAAATTCCGTAGGATTTTCTTTTTACGAGCAGTAGATGAACTGCAACGGACATTTAGTGAAATAACTTCGAACACATTCTAAATCATGCATTCAAAGGATTTTAGATGCATTTGAGTTTGTTTTTCGAATCTTTCGTTTCTTGATTGCAGAAATGATTCGAATTTCGTTTTGAAAGAATCATGTAAGTCAATAGCTGCCGGTCGCAAAGTTGTGCGGGATTCGCCAGTAATTATATGCAGGGCCTTACTAAGACAGGGGCATACGGGGCAACGATACAGGGGCATTTGGGGTCCCCACATAATTGGGGATCCCAAATCGAATATAAATATTATTTTAAGTTTCCTTATTTAATGCATCTTCTTCATTACTAAAGTAGTAAAGCAGAAGGGGGCCCAAAAAAGGTTTTGCCCTAAGCCTCAACTAGTCTAAGTCGGGCCCTAATTATACGGTTATGGCACTTAAGTTCAAGTACCTTTTGTTCTTTTGTATATGCTGGACATGATTTATGCATTGCATTATGATAAGGAGTAAAAGTTTTCAGGTCCTTGTCAAGGACCAAGGTGCATCACTCCACAAGAATGGCAGATGCCAGTTTTTCCACCAACACGAGAAGGATGATCAAAAGAAAAGCATTTGTTAGTTTGTCGCTGGTGATCTATAAATAGCTAGATGCGTTAGTTGATAAACCAAGTTTTGACAAAATATGACAGAATTGTTCCGAAAATAGTTATTAGGACTGGTGATATATCTTTTATAGCATTTTGTTTTAAAAATTTCCACATTTTAATCACAGTAAGATTATTTTTTATCTTGTATTTCTGCTGCTAGTTCATCCATGGGGATGTTTGTTGGTATGTTAAACAGTAAGCAGTGAAAAGTGATGTTTACTAATATCACATCTGTAATGGTATCTTTATCCATGAAATTATTTAGTGATTTAGTACAGCACAAATCAGGTCCTTTGTTTTAAATAATATTTTGCTTTGTTGGGTGTATTTCATGTTATCTGTTGAGTTTATAAATAATGTTTTTGATAAAACCTTGCATCTAAAATGGATTTAATTGAGGAAATTTCTGCAATTTATATGCATTCTAAAGGAAAATATTAATCTCTTAGTATTGATTTTGTCCGAGGCATATAACATGCTCGTTGGTGGTTTTATTATTTCTATAGTAATTATTATTTTGTATTGTAGCAGCAAAATCAATAGGCAAAAAAATGAATTATGAAGATTTAACAAATAGATTATCTTCTTAAATCTACAAAAATATGATGGACAATCTTACCTTTTAGAATTCCAAATTAAAGAGAGAAACTCTTAATAACAGTGAAAACCACTCGATCGAAAACCAAAGATTGGAGGTACAAGGAACTTTAAAAAACACAACCATCACTCGTAAATTCAAGTTTTTTTCTGATCAATAAAAAATAATTATTCTCTTACAAACATTAAGGACACAAAATATAGATACAGTTAACCAATGAAAAAAAATGAAAAATATAAATAATCATTTTTACTATATTAAGGTTGATTTTAATTAAAATAATTTTGAATTACAGACGATATCTATACAAGATATGGATATAGTTAAAGAAAAAAAATTAGAAATATAAATAATTATTTTTACAATATTTAGCTTGATTTTGAATAAACTAAAATAATTTCGAATTTCAGACGATATATTCACAAGATAAGATACAGTCAACTAACGAGAAAACAGTTTATAAATATTTTTTTTACAATATTTAGCTTGAATTCAAGCTAAATAAAATAATTTCGAATTTCTAACGATATATTCACAAATAATGGATGTAGTTAATGAATGAGGGAAAAATTTAGAATTATAAATAATTATTTTTTAAATATTTAGTTTCAGTTAAATAAAATAATTTCGAGTTCAGGATACGGATACAGTTAACTAATAAAAACAATTTAGAAAATAAATTATTTTTACTCTATTTAACTTGACTTTGAGTTAACTAAAACAATTTCGAATTACAGATTATATAAACAAAAGATATGGATATAGTTAACTGAGGAAACTAATTAAGAAATAAAAATAATTATTTTTATAATATTTAATTTGACTTTCAGCTAACTAAACTAATTCAACTTTCAGATGATATATTAACATTACATTAGCAGAAAATTCAAAGAGACATACAAGACTTATTCAAATCACAGACAAATTAAAATTAGTCACGTTCTTTAATTTTCAAAGTGATTCATCACAAATCTTATGTTTAATTTAACAATTTCTAGTAATACGATTTTGGTTTAACAAGTTTATTCAAATAAGTAAGAGTAATTTGTGAAGTCTAAAAATTGCAAACATAAATTGATTTTTTAAAGTTTTGCCGAAATGGAAATTTAAGCTTTGTTTCCAGTATATTCCATATTCATTTATATTTTAAGTTTTTCAAAAGCAACTCTATGTATTCTTATGTAAATGATGTATATTAAAGTGATGAATTTAAGAAAATAGCGTATAGAGATTGCATGAAAGGAAATTTTTATTTTAGAAACACAAATCAATTTCTGAGAAAGGATGATGTACATATTGTTAATAGAGAAATCAATTTATGCTGATATGATATATTATCAAATGCAGTGCATCAATTTAATGTCGGAATCCTTTGTGCAACTTGTAGGGGGGGAGAGAAAAACTTATTCTCATAGAAAAAGATAAGATAAAGTACAATTAGATTCCTTTTCGTTTGTCATTTGGTTATAATATTATGTAAATTGACTAAAATAATTGGTTATTTCCGTCCAAATTTGAAGCGTCGTCCGATTGTAGATTTCGTAAAAATTATCTATGCCATTATTCTAAAAAATGAATTAAAAAGATAAAACTGATGTTTCTTAAATTAATAGCAATGTTAACAGAGTAGATATAACTTAAACCACTTAATTGCATCCTCCGTATTTTGTACGTGAATTGAATTATTATTTTTAAAAAACTTTAAATTCAAGTCATACATAGACGATGTGATTTGATGTAAACATTACGTGAGCTTCATAAACATAATTCAAGTATTTTATTGAATCTTAACTGAAATCAAAACAACTGATTCTCAAAACAGAAATTTTTATCATATTTATAAAATATTTAAAAAATGAAAAGAAGTTAATTGCTTAAGAAATAAATAAAAAACGCATGTTATTGACAATTGAAAGTAAAGAGAACAAAAGTATTTATTACTATTATTTTTATAAGCATATGAGAACTTGTATTTATTTAAATATGTTCTTTAAAATTTTTAAATATAAATATTTCTACCTTATGCAAGCTTACAAATTTATGAAATTTTTGTTTTCAAAACAAAATACGGATTCGAATTTCGTTTTTTTAATTAACACGTGGCTTTAGTGGAATCAATTTATTATTTAATCGAACAAAAGGAATCACAATATGGAGTTAATAATTTAAGAGTATGTTTAGATGAAAGAAATG